>JACM01002959.1:0-15246 GCA_000787095.1 Periophthalmodon schlosseri
GTGAAAGGTGTTTGGAGATGGAAGTCCCAGACAGTTGGGCTGAAGCTGTACTAATGTGTGTGAGAAATAAAAAGCAATATTAAAAAGATAATTGTGTGTGTCTTGTCTTTTATTTTCTTTTTTACATTAAAAAATAAAACAAAACAGAATCTTAGAGCTAAGCAAATGCCGTAATTTCTGTGAATTCCATGCCAATCTCTCCATTCTGTGTATATTTTGTTTTACATCTACAGGAAATCTCAAGCAATACAGCAATAGGATCTCTGTGCCAATATCTGTGACCAATTTTCATCCCAATAAATGACAAATTCAGGGTAAACATATTGTAACATATAAGAACAAAATGCAATACATTTTTTAAATTATTTTAATATAAAGTTATGCACAATTACATTTTATTGTGCTAACTGATAGCTGATAGTGTTTTATAATTTAATATATACCTAGATTTACCCGTAATTGAGATGCATTTTGCCATCTTTGTTTTAATTTTTGCTGTCTGGGGTTTCCAGGACAGTTTTTGGTCGAATATGACTTCAAGGAAATTATGTTTATTTACATTCTCATTGTCTTCATTATCAGTTTTTATACTTACATCCACATTTTTTTTATTTCCAAATATCATTAAGCTATGTTTCTTAGCTTTTTTTAAGCTAAGAGACAATTTGTCATCATTGACCCATTTGGTTTAGTTTGTCATATCTGTGGTTACTTCGACCAGCAGCTGGTGCAATGTGGATCTGTGCACACCCAAGTGGACCAGCTGCTGTCTCTCAGTGATGTGGGACTTTAACCACGGCAGAGGATTTCCTCTTATGCCACAGTTTAACAGTTTATTGATGAGTATATTATGATCAATTGTATCAAAGGCTTTTTTTTAAGTCTATGAAAACTGCAATAGAACATTGTTTAGTTTCCAGATTGTTGGTCATTTCTTCTACCAGATCTATGGGCAAGTGCAGCTTACAGGAGCAAGATGAGTTACTCCTGAAGCCATACTGACTTTTATTTAATATATTACATGTTTCAGTGTCGTTTAATCGATCAGTGAATCATTTTTCTAGAATTTTAGAAAATGGAGACAGTAAAGAAATTGGCCTGTATTTGTCAGATTGTTGTTTGACTCAATCTTTGTAAACTGGTCTGACTTTTGCGGCTTTCATTTTTGTTGGAAATTTCCCAGTTTGAAAAGTTTAATTTGCCATATGTAGTTATTGGTTTCATAATTTTGAGGACTGCATTTTGATTTAAGTCATATGCAGTCCATCACAATCTGTAGATTTTTTTGTTTTTCAAATTGCTGTCAGCGTTTATAAGAAGGAATGTGTCTGCTCAGTGTTAAGGCAGCAGTTTGCACAGAAGTGACATTTGTTGTTTGAATTTTCTCAGCCAAGTCCAGCCCAATTCTGACAAAGTAACTGTTAAAACCATTAACCACATTGTCCGTACTGGTTAGACTTTCACCATTATGAATGTATCACTCCTCAGGACAGCTCACGTTTGCATTTTTTTTAAGTTGACAATTTAATACTTGCCAATATTATTTCTATTCTATTATCTATGTTCAAGCAAAGTATGATAGTATTCTTTCTTGCATGTTCAATTGAAGTGAATTATTTTTTTTATTTTATTCTTATTTAATTATTATTTTATTTTATTTTTTTTATATTTGCTTTCAGACTGTTTGGTTCTACTTTTTATGTATTTTTTGTATAGTACTTTTTTTTCTTGCATGCATTAATTAGGCTTTTTGTCATCCGTACTGTTATTTTTCTATTTGCTATAATTCTTTCATTTAGCAGTTGGGCAGTGTGAGTGGAGCAGGGTTGTGAATGTCCACATACCTTCTTTGTAAATCATTTCCCAATTTTGGCTTTGTAAAATTTGCTTGAAAGCTGCCATTGATTCAGGTGAGATTATTCACTTATAAATGGCTGTGGTCACATTATCTTACTTTTGCACTGATGGAGGTGGGAACATAGCAAAGATCCTGGTAGTAATTACAGTTATCTGTTATAGAAATTATTATCTGGATCTACTTCATTTGGTATATTTTGGCAATTGTGATTTGGAACACTTTTTTCACAGTTTCACAAGTATATTACATATCATTTATACCCATTGAACTCGTGGCCTTTTTAATCCACAGCATCTTTGCCTTTTTCCATTTAATTTAATGAAGACAGAACAATTAAATGTCCAAGTTGACTGAGTTTTGTTCTGCTTCTTCAACACCCTGGCTTCTCTTGCTCTGTCTGTGTTGTTCTTGGTTAGGTGGTCATTTATGTAAACACTGGACCCTTTTAGTTTTTGTTTTTTTATTTTACTTTTACTATAACTGGTGCCTTTGTTTGGGTGTGTAGAGGCCAGGTGACCCTGTGCCACAAAGCCACTAGGTTGCAAATGTTTTTGTTTTCCTAAAAATAAGATCAATACTCAAAAAGATGCACTATGCCCTTTATTTCCATGGATTCCTTTAACACGGTCAAAAGACTCTTCCACCTCACATACGCAACACCTGCTACATTAATTACCTTCCCTTTAATAGGCACAGGTGAGGCCCAGGTGTGTCAGAACATGTAACCAGTGACACCTAGGGGCTGGAGGTACATTTTGGGAGGATTTACAGGATTTCTCTCTGTGGTAGGGGATGGCAGGCCTCAATGTCTCCGCTTTCCACTGTGATCCCTCGGCTTCCCAGAAGGTGATCACCTGCTGCTCAGCCGAGTCCATGTCCGGCTGCGTCAGTTTTCCCTCGGTCACAGCGGCACAGGCATCTGCATCACGTCTGTAGTTTGAGCTGCATTATCTCCTTCATTAGCTCCATGACTGTATCCTGTTGTTTTGATATCTTTTTCATCTCTTCAATCAGGGAGTTTAGAGGCAAGGCGAGTTTATTTGTATAGCACAATTCATACACAAAGTAATGAAATGTGCTTTACAGAATAAGCAAGCCATTAAAATCACAATACAACAAATCAAAACATAAACACAAATAATCATCATAAAATGAACATTAAGAGAAGAGTGCAGAATAAAAACAATTTTCAGTCATATGCACAGCTAAACAGCTATACAGTTAGCTAGTTTTGTGCCTGAATTTAAACATTGTCAGAGTAGAGGCCTGTCTCACATCTTCAGGAAGACTGTTCCAGGTTTTAGCTGCAAAAAACTGAAACACTGATTCCACATGTTTAGTCCTGACTCTGGGCACCAGCAGGAGGCTGGTCCCTGAAGTCCTTAGAGTGAGAGATGTTTCATATGGCACTAACATGTCGGAGCTGCTTTAAAGTCTATTCTCTGAGCCACAGGAGCCAGTGCAGAGACCTGAGCACAGGACGCATGTGCTCATACTTCCTGGTTCTGGTCAGGATCCAAGCAGCAGAGTTCTGGATGTACTGCAGCTGTCTTAACTCTCGTTTGGAGAGGCCAGTGAGCAGGACGTTACAGTAGTCTAACCTACTGGAGAGCTTTCCTTATGCCCCCCCCCGCCACATGCCTGGATTCGAGTATGGCCCTAGGGGAAAAATATATTGCTCCCCTGACTTAGACACCAGCAATGTAGACTATAAAGAGTTATGATGACTTTACAGTACAGACTTAATCAAGACGAGTTTTTTTTAGTACAGTATGTTCTAAGTGTAGGGTGAAATACCATGTCATGCACCACACCTGGTGAAGACAAGCAATGACTATTTCTTAATAACTGTGTGTAAAATATGAAAGGAGGTGAGCAGTCCTTTTACAATATAACATTCCTCTGGTTAATCTGAGTGACATGCAACGGAAGACAAAGTAAAAATATATGACCTATGTTTATGCAGTGTTAAAGAGCCTGTGTCTCTACAGTGCACCCATGCTGAAGGTAGCTCTGATTCTGGGGTGTCTCCTGAGCCTCACATTGGCTTCCCTTGTAAGTCCAATATACACTTTGCACTGCACACTAGGGCTGAGCAACTTCCCCTCAAAACTCAGAAGATGGAGGGATTGTAATTCAGTCATGTCTAATCATCAATGATATGGCTGTTTTTTTTAATCGAGAAGTCTACAGCCAATCCTCTGTCAGTAAAATCACTTCAGACTTGGAAGGGTGAAATTTGATTAAATGGTACAGATTAAAACTCTGTATTGTTTATTTAAAATGCACACTGATATGTACAAAGAAAAAATGTTTAACTAAAAGTCTTTGAGAAGCTGAAATATCTGCTGTGTTCTGGCCTCCAACGTTCTAGTCAACGATCTCCAAGTTCATGGTAATGATTCAAAATTGTGCATAAGGTTTCAGTTTCAAGGTTTCTGATTATGTGTATTTTTTCTGTTGGCAGTATGATTCCTTTTACCCAATTAAGCAAAAAAAAAAAAAAAAATGTGGCTTTTATGAAATCTTGGATTGCTACCCTAATGTATGAAACTGAGTCCATAATTATTTGCTCTCTCAATATGGTAAAAGAAAAAAACGTTTTGTCCAGTTGACAGAACTGAATTTTTCTTGTGCATGGACGACTGAGGGATTAAGCAGACCTCTCTCAATATGGCATTAGACACTGAATTACTGCCATCTGCTGGTGCTTTTACAGCTACATTTAATTATTGACTAAGGCTGAAGGAAATACCAAGGCTATGGTGTAAAGAAGTATAAAAAGTCTGTAAAATGCATAATATAAACTCAAACTCTTTAAAGCCAGACACCTTTTTGGGGTTGAACATGTTGAAATGTCCTGTATATGTAACATCCACAATGAACGCGCTGTAAATGTGCGAGACAGACCCTCCCTCACTACACTATAAAATGTTGTGTTACAGATGCCAAACTGACAGTCCCAGTGCATAAAAAGATTGAGTAAACAAGATGATTACAGAGTTCGGATGTGGAAAGACATTGAGCAAGTCCTGTTGTTTTTTGCATTAATAGCTTTAGACATAGACCTCACCGAACTTGAACTACGGAGCTGTTCTGTTGAAACCTCTGCAATATCTATGTGGGCTACTAATACGGAAACTAATGTGGTCATTTTTAAATCATCATCACCGTTTCCACTAATTGATGGGTCATGGTATCACCAGTTAGTCATTAAACTTGTTTGATTTGGTTCCTCGCACTCCCACGGCGCAGACCACACATGAGACATAGCGCCACACCTTGACAGTCAGGTGCAATTAGGACATACAAGGCCTGTTTAAAAGCTAATAGACTTTGAAAGAGTCAGGCAAATATTACCAAGACTTACCCTATCCACTTGCTCACAGCTTCTATAAGAGATATTCGATACTACAACACGACCACAATGTTTCGGACCATTTGTCTCCTGATGGTGTTCTGTCTGATCCAGTCTTCAAGTCCTGTAAGTACTCTAAAATTTTTAGGTTAATATTTGTGCATTGTTGAGTTTAAATCTAGTCACGAGGATTCACAAGTTATGTACTGTTTGTGCCAGTCCCAAGCCTGGATAAACCTAATTTTAAGAGAGCAGCAGAGAGTTCACATACAAACCCCAAGGTTGGCAGTTTGACCCCAGCTCAGTGCAAATTTACATTGTGTACGTGGGCAAGACCCTTCAACCATCTTGCCTATGTGATTGTATGAGTGATTGGTGGTGGGTGGGGCTGATTGGCTGTCACACTTCTGCCAGTCTAATTAAGATGTCTAGAAAATCAGAATGTTATTTATTTTTGTTTGGATGGGCATCTGGAGTAATATCTGAAATAGTTCTTTATTTGTGGCTTCACTAAACAGAAAAGAAGTGTGAAAGGGGGTTAAAGGTCATATATTACACAAAATTTAAGCCATTCTAGAATGTTGTTACCAAAAACATATTTCATTCACACATTTGAGAAACCCTTTATTATTAGTCTGTCTATGTCTCCAAAGTTCAGAATGCTCTATTCCACCTTGTGATGTCATCAAGCGGTATTTTTGAAGTTAACAGGTGCGTTTTACCGTTTAGTAGAGATCAGCAATTCCAGGCCTGAAATTATCCAAACGATTCTAAAGAAGAAGTATGGAGTTTAAAAACACAGTGGAGCTCTTCCTGTATTAACACATGACATCATAAGGTGGAACAAAGTGTTTGAGAGAAGAACTCAGCCTAAATATGCAGGGTTTGTGTGTTAAACATGTGGGAATGAAACAAAACACAACTCCAGGTCTGTTTGTGATGAGGAAACAACATTATAACATAGATCAGAAAATAGCGTAATATGGGCCCTTTAAGAGTGAAAATGTATTCTGTTTTTACAGAGAAGTGATCGCCAACCCCGCAGCGATTCCAGTAGTGAAGAGGTAAGACTGAAATTTCAGCCCTAGCATAGCAGCAGACTATAGCATTTAGTCAGCTGTGAGGTAAGATGATCATCTCAGTATATCTGATGTTAATTCTTCCAATTTGGACTTTGGGTTTCTTCTTCAGGGGTATTTGACCTTTTGGCAGCTTTTGCCTTTGCTTCAAGGACTGTGGCGACCTCTCACTCCACCTACTACTACAACTACAACAACTACAGCTTCGACCACCAGAACTACGAGGTCAACAACGGACCCACGTGGAGACAATGGATAGCCTTATATAACTAACTATTGTTATTCATTTTCTTAAAAGTTATTTTTTCAGCAACATAAATTACATTCTCTCTCTACCTAATCTACTGTCAGCTGCAAAGACACAAATATATCTGTATTTTGAACAAATTTGCTAAATCAATTGCACATTTTGAACCTATATAAAGACCTGTTACGATAACAAATTTTGAAGCAAGATATACTATTACACTGTCATAAACGATAATACTGAAACTATTTTATTCATATACTTATTAAGGCTTTATGACTCAATGACTAGCACCTTTACTCCTGTACTAGAAGAACGTGTTATTTTTTTTAAGAATGGTTGCATTTGTTTTATGGCAGGGATGCCCAAAGTTTTTTTTTTACTCAGCTGGCCAAAATTAATACACATTACTGACAGTCTGCATGTCAAAATGTTCTTCTGCAAAAAATTATATTGACTTTAAATATAAAAAATAGACAGGATTGGCCTCTTTCCCATCACTCTTTTCAATACAACATTGAATCAAAACAGATTCTTCTTAAAATCTCAGAGCCCCCTCACGGACCAAATTAGACTCCCTGAAGGGTCAAATCTGGCTCGCGGGCCCCACTTTGGGCACCTGTTTTATGGGCTATGAATGTTTATCTGATAATGGTTGGACAGAAAGACCAACTAAGCAAATTTCGATGATTGACTGCTCAGTTTGTATCCCTTCATGCGGCCTGTATACATTATTTCAACTAACATGCATTGTGACTAAGATTGAAACTATATGCTGGGGCAACAGACAGGCACTCCTTTGGTTAAACCTGACCTAAGACCGGGGTGGAGACAGCAGTGGGAAGCGGCTGACAACACTTAGGTGTAATCTCCACTCTGCGTCTCTCCTGGATCAGTGTTGAGCCTCTAATGCCATGTCTGCACACTTCACCTCTACAGCAGCACTCACTCACTCACTGACCCACCATCACATGCCATTAAACACCAAAATGACTATACACACTTAAGATAAACCTGCACCTCTGATATCGAATGTAACCATGGAAACGACTTCTGTATCATCTGTATCATGCACTGAAAAGAAACTTATGTCTTATGATTTGTTATAGTAATGTAGAAGTAATAGTAATTAGTAATATTAAGATTCATTGAAAGATTTGAAATAAATGAAAAGAAATGTGTGTTGTTTATGTCACTTTAATGCAAAGACAATAAAACAGTACAGAATTGTGCTTATGTAAGAGTAGTCTACTGTTATTGCTCAAGTAGAAGTAAAATAGTGGTCCAAGTTATAACTCAAGAGTAAATAGTATTTGGGGGAACTACTTAGGCCTGTGAAAGCTGGGGTCAATATGTTACATTTTCTTTGCACTACTGGGAAATGTTTGGTTATTTTTTGTCTATATGATAAGATTTAAGCCATAAAAGGTTGAATTAATAACTTGTATGACTCATTACAACGACTAAAGTGTTTAATTCTGCTGTTTATTTATTGCAGCTCATGATTTTCTAACAATATTGTAGATTTAGAATAGTTTTTGTGGTTTAAATCTGCTCTTGGGTTTTTGTGTCAGTGGCATAAATTTGTTTCAATATTATCATTTATCATCCATATTTACTTCAGCAAAATATCGAACTGCATAAATTTTTTCAATATTATCATTTATCATCCATATTTACTTCAGCAAAATATCGAACTTCAAAGTTTGACAGGCCTAAACCTACTCAAGAGTTGTAACAGTAATTGTCTGAATGTTTGAACAACTGATTTGTTAATACGCTAATATAACAGGAAGGACAAAACATGAAATAATGCACAAAATCTGGTAATTTCAAAGGATAAAATTGAGAAAACTAAAAGAGCAGTTATTATAATTTGATTTATATGTATTTATATGTTTATACTTTCCACATAAATCCGCTTATGGACAAAGTGGAAAGAGTAACCAAATCTTTTACACATCTAAGAATGATGTTACATTATATCGCTCAAGTAAGACTGGGCCTGTCACGATAACACATTTTGAAGTGCGATATATTGTTGAAGTAACTACTCTGAGTACACATTTATTTAAAAAGTTACTCAAGTAAATGTACACGTCATAAATGTAACTGAGTTCTACCCATCGTCAAACAACAGTGCTTTTTGCCAAACATCTCTATGACTCTAAATCAACACCTCACACTATCAAAATGTTATTACTTTATTATGAAGGATTTAAAAAATTGATGGATTTTTTTTTCTCCCACTTATCCAGGGTCGGGTTGCGAGGGTGGCAGTCTAAGCAAGAACTCCCAGACTTCCCTCAACCCAGAGCTGGAGGAAGTGTCTGGCACTAGCAGACCTTGCCCCAGATAAACGGAAAAAAAAAATGGATGGATGGATATTATGAAAGACAGAATATTAATCTTTTCACTTTTAACTAGCCTAGTTCTGTTTCCAGCGTTTGTATGGAATCAGCTACTCCTTTTTGTCATTTAAAATAGTTTCCCATTATGCTGCAAACTAGAGTTTCTCAAGAGTTAAATGCAGAGAATCACATTGTCAAGCATGTTTTGTCTGACCCAGTGACATTGCAACAACAAAATGTGAATACAAGCCTCCGTTTATAGCACAAGATTGTGAAATTCATGCCCTCAGTCTGCCCCTGGGTAGATTTCCTGAATAGAAAAAAAAACATGTGTAAACACCACAGGCGCTATAATGCTACTGCACAAGCCTGACATCACACTGTATTGCGAAATGACCAGATAACCATAGTTGCTTTTTCTGTTAAAAAACTTGCTGTATGCTGCATAAAACAAATGTAGCTATAATTATAATTAGCTGACGGCGGCTCAGTGAGTAATTAACCGACAGAGGAGCAGTGACTAACAGGAAAGCTCTCGTCCTGGGTGCTAGCTAAATCACTATTCGCAGACATGACACCATCATAATGGACCAAAACAGGCACTTTAGACAACCTGCTGGTTCTTAATATTCGATTGCTTCATTTGCACTAAAAATGAGTTTGCCTATTCTGTCTGTTGATTGGTTGCCTCCAGTGGCCCACACTGCATAAGTCAGTGGCCCTCAAAAACTGGTTCAGTAGACTTAAAAACGCTTATATATACCCACCGCAAGGCTTTATAATAGCATTTTGGTTAGTATAGATATTCTGTCAAAATGATGGTGTTACTTGTATTATCGTGCCTCTGCTACATGGGATCTTCTGTACCTGTAAGTATTTTTCAAGTACTTATTTTTGTACACTATTTATTCTGCATTGTTAGAATTTTTTGGGATCTAATTTTTGTTGTATTAATTTATGGACATATTTTCTAGTCTTGTTATTCTAAATCTCTTTTTAAAATTTTAGCTAAACGCCAAGCCAGCCCCTCCTCTGGAATCTCACCTATCCCCGAGGGTCCACGGTGCAGCCGAGGTCACGGAAGCACAAACACAATACCCTCTAGCTCCTATTGTGGAACAGCCTCAGCCTTCCTCACAGCCGTTGCCCAGTCCCCAGCTCCTGCCTCCTCTGCAGCAATACCCCTGGTCTCCACTGGGGGGCGCTCCACTGATTTTCCCGTACCAGCCTAACGTAGTTGGATCTCAGCCAGTTGCAAATCCACCTGGAATGCCTATGCAGCCTTTGGTATGATGCAAAGACACTTAGTGGGCGATACTTCACGGCTTTAATATTTATAAATCGTTGCTTCATTCCAGGTCTTTCCACCTTTTGGATACTTGCCATTGTTTCCTCCATATACCAACCAGATGGTGAGATCATAATTATCTTGCATGCACATTACAAACGGCACTGTGTATTCTATAGGCTCTATAAAAAAAGAACTACACAGTTTTGACCTGAGGGCACTCTTAAATGTGGTGTTAGCATGTGTGGTAGGGATACTACGTTGTGGAAATACAGTGCCAACTTAAGTACATGTGATTTATGACTCTGTGGTTGAGACTTTTCTTGGCAATGAAACAACTGACACTGTACTGAAATATACGTATACATCTGGAAGTAAACAAGGATTGAAATTGTACTTACACCTTATGAAGGCCAGATGTGTGTTGCCAGCTCTCTCCATATAGGCTCCCAGAAGCCCCTCTCCCACAAGCACCAGCCAATCCGGCGCCAAATGCATTACCAGTTGAAACGTCTCTCACAGCGGCCCCTGGAGGAGAAGTGCTGCAGGCGCAACAACAACAGCAACAGCAACAGCAACAGCAGGTGCTTCTGTGGGTTTAGTGTCTGTGGCATTTCAGTCTAGAAATACCTGCATTATTACTAAGTATTTTTCTCCACAGAGTCCACAAGTCATCTACATGATGCAGCAGCCAATGGTAACTAGTTTAACAAGTTTATCCATGGATTTCAGTTGTCATAGCCAGTGGTGGAAGGTAACAAAGTACTTGTAAAGTACTGTACTTTCTACTACATTTTTGAACTGGATTGAAAAGTAAAAAGTACTTTTCATATGGTTTGAGGAGTCATTTTTACCATGTTCGTGGTAACATCCTGACTAAATATTTCAAGTTCAAGCTTCAGCTTTGAGCCAACAAAATAAATACACAAAATTCATAAGACAAATTAAGAAATTGATTCGCATTGCCACCTTTGACCAAAATCTGATTTTTTTTTTTCATCATCAGTATCACATATTTACACTTTAACAAATTAACAACATTTGTGTGAAATACTTCTCCTTTTTACTCTTTAAGTACAGTTTTAAATGGATACTTAAATACTTTTACTTAAGTAGATTTTTTCAAATGCTTTTACTTTTACTTGACTAACAAAACTGAGTACTTCATCCACCACTGGCATAGCAATTAACAACTTGTAGTATTTTTTGAATGGTCAACTGTCCTCAAAATGGCACCATATAACAGGAATCTCAAACCCATGAATAGTGTATGTGTTCTATGTGAAAAAGACATACAAGTTATAGAGTTTCACAACATAGTATTACACTAAAATCATATTTCAAGATTAACTTCCCTTGGCCAAATATTGAATACCTACAGTAGCTATATATCACCTTCTAAACAGTGATGATCACCAAAAGTGTCAGTATTTCTCAGTGATTATATTTTTATCAAGTATTTCAAGTATAAAGGTCATTTATAAGCAGAAACTGAGAGGGTCACAATATGTTTATGAGGAGCGGCCTTCTCGATGTCCTTCAATGAGCAAATAACTGAAATATAGCAGCCCGGTCGTACATTATGTTAACTCCAAATACAATGGTGAAAGGAAATAGAGACGTGAGTTGAAATGTGAGAGAGCATACTACCAAACTAATATAACCGTAAACACCATTCTGCTGCTGTGGAACCTGATCATTGAGTTGTATATATACATATATATACTCAGTGTGGTGTGTGATCTTTGGCATGAGAATACAGACAAAACATTATATAATCCATGGAACTTTGAATTGATGATGTGTTATCTGACATGTGCTCTGTTGCTTAACAGAACCCACAACTTGGCGGCCTCAGCTCGGAGGAGCTCCAGGTAAAACCACTGCCAACATTTTTATTGTTCTTCAGTGTGAGCCTGTTCAAACCCAAGTGCTCATGAACTCAATGATCCCAAAGACGAGCCAATATCTCCCCATCCCATTCTGCTTGTCTTGCAGATCGCGGCTAAAATGAGCCAGCTGGGCATGTACACTCTTATGAATAACGGCGGCGGAGGGTCAGTGCAGCCTTTGAATCACGCGGCAGGGATCCCCACCCAGGTGAATGCAGAGGTGGGGGTCATGCCCGCAGGTGTCCAGATGATACAGGGACCCAGTAGAGGCACTGGAGGAACGCCCTGCTCAAACAGGCAACAGTCCACAGGCCCACAGAAAGCTGCTGCTCCAGACATAGACTGAAGAACAATGGGACGTCCCCCTACGAGCAGAGTACTGTCACTTTCACATCGGGTCTGTAGTTAGAACATATGAGTCAATAGTAAATAATGCAAATGGGACATGTAGTGTGTTTACCTGTTTATTATGTTTTCCGCATAGCCTTTACAATCAAATAAATGTAAATACAATAAAGTCTCGTGTCTTCATATGTATATCCCTTCAATCGTGCAAACTGAGCTCTGTCCTCAAACAAGATGAAGTGAAGTACACACACGTCAAAGTAAGCCTGGATGTTTATAAGTGAAGCAATAGTTCAGTTAGGCCTGAAGTCATTTTTCTCAAATACCAGATACTTAGACTAAGTTACTGCAGCAGTGGGTTCAGAACCAGGGCAGCTTAGATTTATCCATAATGACAACTTAGATGTACAAAAACGCAGTATGACACTAAGCTAAAATAGTACGGTGTAGTATGGTATATATTGTATGTAATTATAAGTTCAAAAATACCCAAATTGCACCATATAGCTGAAGTCAAGAGGAGGTCACTGTGAAATGTGCAGACGAACATGTATGTGCGGAAATCTTAAAATATAGGATTCCTGTAGTTTTAAATGTTTGCTTATAAATATCTTCTTGCTTAATTCATAGCATGAGAAGAACCACATACTGTATTCATTGTTTGTTGTTATTGGTGTGTGAGTGCAGCTGCAGCACATTATCTGACCATTAAACTGCTGAGTGCAACTTTCTCAACTTGTTGCCAATCCATGTTTGAACAAAGACTCTGCCTGTAATTCAAAATACAGGGCTGTGAAAAGCATATTTAACAAGCCGTTTAATACTTATGTCACCGGATTTATCCTACATACTCTGCCCATAAACAAGGAATGCACAGTTTTGTGGACTCATTAAAGGGCCCATATCACGCTATTTTCTGATCTATGTTACAATGTTGTTTCCTCATCAAAAACATACCCGGGGTTTTATTTTGTGTATTTCGCACATGTTTAACACACAAATCCTGCGTATTTAGACTAAGTTCTTCTCTCAAACAAAAACCACACTGTTCCACCTTGTGATGTCATGTGGTAATACAGGAAGTGCTCCACTCCATACACCTTCACTAGAATCACTTGGATGATTTCAGCCCTGGAATTGCCAATCTCTAAAGAAGGTAGCTGTTAACTTGAAAACTATCGCTTCATGACATCACAAGGTGGAACAGAGCATTTGGAGCGATGTAGACAGCGTAACACTAAAGGGTTACTCAGACATGTGTGAGTGGAACAAAACACAACTCCAGGTCTGTTTTTGAGGAGGTAACAACATTATAACATGGCTTAAAACTCACAAGGGTCAATTTGGCGTAATATAGGACCTTTAATCTTCACGTGCTTTTTATACAACTTAGCAAACCATCTTGGGCAAATGAGATATTACATAGGTCTAGTCACTGCTTGTTTACTCTTTCAAGTCTGTCTATACAGTTCCTTTTCAAAATGGTACCACACATTTGTTTAGTTTTTACAGTTGAGTTGAAATAGAGACCTTGGTTCCTATGATCAGAAATCCCAATTTGTTTAAGACTAAATGCAGTCTGGAATGTTTTACCAAGAGAAATCACAAAAGTAAAACTGAGTGCTCAAGTTTCGTATGTATTTCGTAGGACAAAACATAGCGAAGAGTCACGTGCAGACTACAGTGGATGCATTTATAGATCCCAACATGCACAGGGCCTCCTCGTAAAAACACAACCGTATAGAGAGATCAAATGTGATGAATGCAGGGTTGAGGCCAGTTTTTTTTAGCCTGTGACTTCTCCCTGAGCTGCCGCTGCCAATGTGAAAAGCATAAAACAAATATGCTTGGCTTGAAACCAAAGGCTGTCAAAATGCACCCCAGATCCGTTTTTGGGAGCAAATAAATAGGAGTAGAACTCTCTCTCCACTTCTCACACCTCTCCTCCGCAACCCATCTGTGCTCCAGTGCTCGCTACAAGGAACGGTCAGGCTTCTTTAGACAACTGTTTTCTATTTCTTGTCAATGAGAATAACCTTTGCAATGTTTTTGTTTTCAGATAATCCAAAATGAAGTCCATCCTTGTGGTTGTTTTATTTCTTGGGACAGTGTTTTGTTTCCCGGTAAGTTTTCTTTTTGGTTAATTGTCAAACATGGTACAGTTATTTTTCAGTTAACTCTCTGCTGTTTATCTAATGACTTTACACATCCTCCTGTCTGTGTGATAATTCAGTCTTTTCTTTTCAGCTTGATATGTATGTGGAATATGACATCCACTATGCTCCTGCTGAGGTACACTGTTTTATTTATAGTAACATCGATAAGTTTCCTATAGTCTTTGTCTTCATTTGAGCCTTTTAGCTTTATTTTGTGTGTATGATCAAAAGTTTATAGTCCATAAATCATTGTAGGCGGCAGCGGCCATCCCTGCGGGGGTTCCTGCTGGCAGCCTGGAAGTGGTAAGAGCTGCGTTTTCCTTAATTTGACACATTCATCATAATCATCATCATCATCATCATAATGCTGAGCGACTCTAACAGCAGCTTGTGTTTGCAGCTCCTGCCTTTGAACGCTCCTGCTGGTGCTCCTGTAAGTGGAACAAAACAAATCCAACACATAATTGTTTACATGAGCACAATCAAAATGTGTGCAATTACGTGTGCTTTGAAAGGTGCGTGGATTCATTAAACAGGACATCCCACAGCCAAACGGCAAAGATAAAGAGGTGGTAAGTGCCACTTTCTGCCCGACTGGAGCCAGCACAGTTTGGCTTGATTCTCAGAGACAACTAATGATCTGTCCTCTGCTCTAGTTCTATCCATTTGGAT
>JACM01022916.1:0-14521 GCA_000787095.1 Periophthalmodon schlosseri
TATTTATTTATTTATTATTTATTTTTTTTAACCGTGAACGCATGTTTTATTATAGGCCAAAGTAATTAGTAATAATTAGAAATTTGCACCCCCAAGATAACATGTAGGCAGCGGGCCTTTTACGACGGTGGCAGCCTAAAGCATGTGCGCGTCCATCATTCAGCTCCATAATTCTGCTGCAGAACGTGCTTTTGTTGACGCAGTGCCTCGAACCATTTAAGTGTCAGTTTTGTGGGATTCGACAATGGATTGACCAACCAGAATTGGAGGCGGGAGGCATTTGGCGCACTTAGACCCACGCACACAAAATCACAGGCGTTTCTCCTACAGCGACACTAAAAGAGCAGGCGCTTTTAGTTGTCGGGATTTGGATCATATAGACTGGTGGCGGTCAGCATTTAATGTGGGATAACACAGAGGAAGAGCAGTTTTGTCGCATTGCCTATAGCCTACCCTGCATTTGCTGATATGAAGGTGTGAGTGGGCCCAGGTCCCGGCGCATCAGCATGTCTAAGGTGGACTTAAGCGTTGAATATGAGGACGTGGAATACGCGAGGCCCTCAAAACGGCTTAAGACCGAGCGGTATGAAAACCGAGATAGAGCGTCCAGAGAGGAAGAGAAGGATGGAGAGGAGCTGGAGGAGGGGGAGGATTCTGACTCCGCTACAGTGGAGACTGCAGCAGACGGCCGGGGCCGCTGGACAGCTACCCCTGGAGCAGCGCCCAAGGTGACAAGCTGCATGCATGCACGTTCACATGACATCATTGTTTGCTCTTTGTAGGGTGCAGGTGTTCACGCCGGCGTTGCTTTGGAATGAAGAAGTACAGATGGAGCAGGACAGGCTCAGAGCCCACACAGGGACGTATCATCATAATTCCTCACCAAACTTGCACCTATAGAAGCCAGAACATTTGTGTCCTTATAAATTGTACATTTTTACATAACTTGTGTTGTAGGATAATGGAGAAGACTTGCACCGGCTCTCTCCCAGTCCTGTGGTCCATGTCAGGGGGTTGTGTGAGGCCGTGGTGGAGGCTGACCTTATTGATGCCCTGCAAAAGTTTGGCTCCATATGGTGAGTGTCAACACCAAATAGCATGTGCCATTTACTGTGTGTTATATATTATACATATTATATATTGGTGCTGCTGATTTTTGATATTTTACTTACAAATCCTTAACCAAGAATGTTATTTGTGTAACAGTTATGTGATGATGATGCCATTCAAACGCCAGGCCCTAGTGGAATTCTCAGATGTGGAGAGTGCTAATCAATGTGTATCCTGTGGAGCCAAGAAAACGGTGTACATTGCAGGTGAGCTGTCAGGCTGGAGTTTTTTTTTACTTTGTAAGTAACATTATCAACCTAAAAATAAATGTGTAAACACCAGACATTTTTATTAGGTCAGCAAGCTTATTTTAACTACTCCACATCCAAGAGAATTACCAGACCAACTAATGCAGATGACCCAAGCAGTGGAAACAAAGTCCTGCTTCTGTCTATTCAGAACCCTCTGTACCCCATCACCACGGTAACCACTACCACACATCCCCCACAATGTGAGGTGTGGGTATTAGACTGTTTTTTCTTATACTTTGCAGGACGTCTTGTACAAAGTGTGCAATCCAATAGGAAATGTGCTCCGAATTGTAATTTTTAAAAGGAATGGGATCCAGGCTATGGTGGAGTATCCTTCTGCAGCAGAGACTTGTGTGTGGGTGTGTTGCTGTATAAAGAGACATCACCTTGACTGCAACATTTCAGGTTTGAATCAGTACAGTGTGCACAGAAAGTCAAGGCAGCATTGAATGGAGCAGATATATATGCAGGCTGTTGTACCCTCAAGATTGAGTATGCGCGGGTGAGTAGACGTAGCTATTACAGAAATAATTCAGTTTGCAGTGCTGTGAGATTTCTCTTGTCTTCATCAAATAGTTATTTAAATAAATGTTCTAAATAACCTCACGTCGACTAAAAGAATTTCCATTTCTGCTTTTTTATTTGTTATATTGTTTCACAGCCAACACGTTTGAATGTAATCAAGAATGACAATGAGAGCTGGGACTACACAAAACCCTACCTGGTCAGAAGAGGTAAATAATATGGAATAATATAGAGTAATATTCTAACAAACCCAAACTCCTGCACTTTTGTCATTCTCCAATCAAACACTCTCATCAGTCAGCCCCAAACCACTCACCAGCAGCCTGCACTCGGCCCCAGCTGTCCTAAGCATTACAGACAAGATCCTGCCTCAGTCCCACCCGCAACTGCCCCCAACATCCTGGGCTTCCATAGTCTATTTGGTGCCACGTTTTGTATGCAGTTTCAAAATCTCAAACTTAACTCTGAAACACGCTTAGTAAGTCAAATCCGTTTTAACGACTCCTCGGTCTCCACTTTGTCAGGACTTGGAACAGTAAAACGCTGTTTGAGTGACAGCAGCTGAAAAAAGGCTGCAGTTCAGTGGAGTATGCGTCAAAAGTGTTACAGGTAATGTCTGCTTCTTTGTTGCCACCGCCATCGACATCTTTTACAGAATAAATTTTACAATTTAACTCATTATATTTTATTTTTGACACACACTGGTGAGCACCACCAAGTAATTACTCCACTACTTCCTTAACCTGAGATCATGAAGCAACACAGTCCCTTTTTGTTAACTGTATGTACTATTGCAGTTTTTATGTTCATGCCTATTTTAGTTTGACTTTTATCTTAACATACACATTTTTGGGCAGTTTTAGTTTTTCTAATTTTCTCATGCTTAATAGAACAAGCAGGGTGCACATGTTGATAAAAGGCAAAGCAGGCAAATCCCGCTCTGGGCCCCCAGAGGGCAGGCAATATCCCAGTAGTGAGTTTGTGTTGACAGTTTACTGCCATAATCAAGACTGCGGTTCATCTATACACTGTTTTTGTCCCACAAATAGCAAACACTTTTGAAAGATTGTGCAGGATTTTGTTCCTCACAAAGAGAACCCTAGTGGAGTATGAATGGAGTATAGTATTCCTGTGTGGAAACAATTACAAGTATGGGAATCCTAACAAATTATCTCTAATGTGAAAAGGAGAGGAGAAAGAGAATGTTATCACCAATGTTAAGAGTTTTTCATCTAAATCCATGTGTATGACAAAAATAGTAAAGATTAATGCTGTAAATACCAACAATCTTTCTTTCAAGGCTAAAACAATATAAATCCATACTTGCTGTTACTGCTGGACCCAAAAATGCTATTCAAAATTGTACATTCAATTTCCGTTGTTGAAAAACAGTGTTCCTGGCCCCTGCCAGGGAAACTGTGACCCTATGATGAGAGTGTTTTGGGGAATACAAACATAACTACTTTTGACAGACTCCCTTCAGGCTAGGTCTAATCCTATGTTTACTGACATGCTATTGTGTTTTACAGATCGTGGTAAGGGTCGACAGCGCCAGGCCATATTAGGAGAACATCCATTGTCCTATAGTGATAGTAGTTATGGTAAAAATAGTACTTTAGAATTCTTACCTATTTTATATGAAACAATAATTGTGAAAAGCCTATTTGTGCAGGTCCACTGGGATCTCTGTTGCCTCTGCCAGGTAATGGCAGATACAAGCTAACTCCAGTGGATGTTCCAGATATGGTGTCTTACCCTCTTCCCCAATCATCTAGCCTGTTCTCTGCTCAGCCCCCAAGTTCAGTTGCCATGGTGAGCGGCCTGCATCCGACTAAAATGAACTGTACACGTATATTCAACCTCTTCTGCCTTTATGGAAATATTGAAAAGGTACGTGCGGTTTGGTTGTATGGTTTTACAATTACCATGTGAATTATTGTTGGACAGTCTAACCTACTCCTTAACAGCCATGTTTCTATGTGATTCTGCGATGGTATTCTATTTAATAAGATCGTCACATCGTGATTTACTTTTTTAAATGCACCTATATGTTTAACAAACCTTTTCCCACTCACGCCTATTTATCAGCCTCTAAAATGCTTTGAGTGGCAGGTGGATTTAACCAATCACAGCAAAGTGTGAACTCTCAGATGAGTTATCCAATAATGGCACATAAAAACATACTCAAAAAAACTGCAAGAATCATAATAAAATGCAAATCATGATATTGGGATATTGCCCATCCCTTGAATTGAATGTTCTTTGTGTCCAATTACTGTAGGTGAAGTTCATGAAGAGTGTTCCTGGGACTGCACTGGTCGAGATGGGAGATGAGTATGCTGTCGACAGAGTCATCACTCATCTCAATAGCATTAAAGTGTTTGGCAAAAGACTCAATGTCTGGTAATATGATTTTTAACTATCTCTCTGTGTATATGTATCTGAAAAGATTGGAGAAGCTAATATGACATAATACGGTTGTGAACAGTGTGTCAAAGCAGCATGCAGTGATCCCTAGTCAGGTCTTTGAGTTGGAAGACAGCAGTAGCAGCTACAAGGATTTTGCCATGACTCGAAACAATCGCTTCAGCAGTGTTGGACAGGCCTCCAAGAACATCATCCAACCTCCATCTGCTGTGCTGCACTACTACAATGTTCCCCCATGCATCTCCCAGGATTACCTACTTAAGGTATGCTCTGCAGTCTTGATGTAGTTTAGTTGGGACACATTTTTTTCACTAAATAGAGCTGTTGTAATGTAATAAAATTGTTACATTCCTGCCTCTCCTTTATTATTGCTATTTCAGCTCTGTACCGAGTACAGCGTGCCAGGCTTTTTCAAATTTAAGGTCTTTGATGCCAAACGTAAGTATCACATACTGGCTATACTGGCTATGGTCAAACCAAACATGCACTCATTTATAGTGGCAATGTGATTTTAACTCCTCTATAGAGAAGAGGGGGGTGGGTTTTAAAATGTAAGTGTCTTGAATTGGTGGGCAAACTGACTTAAATATGAGGACTGTGTAATGAATAGAATGTGCAATACTTTGTATGGTGCAACAATAGGAACTGTGCAATGAATGTAATGTGCAATTATGGGAACTGTGCAGTGATTGGAATGTGTAATATCTTGGATGGTGCAATAATGGGAACTGTGTAATGAGTGGATTGTGTAATGAGTGGAATGTGTAATGAGTGGAATGTGCAATGAGTGTAGTGTCCAATGAGTGTAGTGTGCAATTTTATTATTATTGTTATTTTTTAATTATTAATGTTTTGACCCTTTTGTGACCCCAGCCCTTGGGACAACGGATGGAAATTAGCCTTTGGCTATAATCCGGCGTGTTTACGCTCATGTTAAATCATGTCTGTTCATTAACGCGCAATGTCCCAACCAAATAAATAAATAAATAAACATAGCATATAATATAAATATATATATGTGGCCAGTGTAAAAATACATGTGAACACATTTGTATTTGTTTACTATTATCTTTATATTTATGTATGATGTAGGTTATAAATGTATGTGTGTGTACCTGACTCCCTGATAGACTCCTAAACAAGTCTCTCTGTTTCAGCTTCTTCTAAAACTATATCAGGACTGTTGGAGTTTGAGAGTAAAACTGATGCAGTAGAGGCGCTGACTGTGCTCAACCATTACCAGATCAGGATTCCCAGTGAGCCACACACACACACATACACACACACACACACACACACACACACACTTCTTGGGTACATTACATTGACTTACATTTACTCATTTGCTGGAGACTGGTTCTAACCTTAACTATAGTTACCCCTTGCCTAAAATGATTCTAGGCCCTAACCTTAACCCATTTAACGGTTTATTTTAGTCCCCCCTTGTGGTGAATACCCTGCCCCATATTACACTGTTACTAAAATCTTTGTGTAAAAAGTGAATAAAGAACTGACAATCTAAATTCCTTACAAAAGAAAATGCTGTGTAAACAAAAATATATTAATACTGTTGTGGCATTTTTTTAAAATTATGTATATTCTCTGAAGTAAAAAAAAATGCTTATGTTTTTCTTTTTCCCTATTCAGTATGGTCTAAAACTTTTGACTCATATAGTAGTCAGACTTTATTACCATGTAATGATAAAATAAATGTTTTTCAGATGGTTCTAATCCCTACACCCTGAAGTTGTGTTTCTCCACTTCATCTCACCTGTAATGACAGACAGTGGACCGTCATTATCTCTATCATGGATTATGGGCATACAGCCAGGTGAATAGACCAAACAGGAAACTAAGTCCACATTAGAGACATTTATGTCTAGTAAAATTATATGAATCTATTTCATTAAACAATTTTCTTTAACTAGAGTGCAATGCTGTATTGATGTCATTTAAAGTTTGAGAAAAGATGTTTCCCAGTTTTGACAAGTTGCCATGTCTCAAATGGTTTCAATCATGCTTTAAAGGTACCATCTGTTATTAGGTTGGCTGACCCACCCCGTTATAACACTAGATGCTACCTACATTACTTCTGTCTGAAAGTGTGGCAACTTTGGCCTAACAGAAGGCCGGAGAGCACAGCCTGAGCAAAGGCCACCATCTACTGGTGGAAAATAATCTAATAAACTTGCGGTTAGCTCCAGTCAAAGGACTGTGGAAATATGGCAGTATTCACAGTTCTTGAAAAGAAGAGTGAATGTTATAGTAGATTGTGTTTTTTTCCATAAAACTCTATGCTGCTATATGCTGCTATGCTTTACATCAATAATCTCTAATGGCTATTAAAACAAATTAAATTATTCTTTCTATTGTCTAAGGTAGTGGCTCTCAACCTTTTTCAGTCACGATCCCCATAACAACAACTGATGGCATTCGCAACCCTTGAAAGCTACCCGCAAAATGATTAAGTTGCTTTTTGTCTAACCACGTGAGACCTGGGCATTGGTTTGGCCTGCATTTTAGATATCTTCTAGCTTTTTGAAGCAAGTGAGAACCAATAAATGCAATAACCAAATATCATCACTTTACATGAAGGTCTTCTAGGAAAAAAATAATGTCCTCAAAACACAGACACCATTATGTAACCAGTCCAAGACTATTCTTAACCAGTCGAGACCCAATCAGAATCAGAACGAAACCTGTCAGAATCAATCCAAACCCTGTCTGAACCACTCCAGATCTAGTGTAAACCAATCTAAATCTAGTCAGAACTAGTTCAGATCCACTCTGAGTGAGCCCAGACCGAGTCAGAACCAGTCCAGACCTAGTAAGTTTGGGCACGATCTGTTCCGACCCAGTCTGAAACTGTCAAAACCAAATCAGAACCAGTCCAGATTCATCCAGAACCTGCCCAAACCCATTGAAAACTTGTCCAAACCCTATCAGAAACAGTCCAAACCCAATCAGATTCAGTCTAGAACCATTCTGAACCAGTCCAAGCCCAATGTGAACCGGTCCTGATCTGTTGAGTTTTTTTAACTAAATTTTCACATTATACTATAGATATAACATTGCTAAGTAGAAATTATTAAGAATTCATAAAGTAATTTCGCTAGATTTTTTTACCCTGACCACTTTTTGATGATGTGTTACTGCGACTTTTCAGGTGTGTAGGCAGCCATTGTGTAATTACCGGTACACTGTTAATTAAGATGTTTTTGTCTCCCATGACACCACCAGATGGCACTATAAGTGTTCTTGTTTGTGTACACAGGTTTAAATTAAGTAATATTACATCCTATAGCGCAGACAACTAAAATGGCCAGTCAACACGGGGTCTCATGAGGCATATGTTTGATTTTACTTTCAGGACATGGGCTTAGATACAATATGCCAACTAATATGAACATTTAAATTACCACTGCATTTGAAGGGTGTCAACCTTTATTTAAGACTATTGCATACATTTTCAATTTTTCCCCATATCATCTGGGCACCCCCTGAAATAATTTTCCTGACCCCCAGGTTGAGAACCACTGGTCTAAGGATGTTAGCTTTATCCTACTTTTAATTAAAGGACAAACCAATGTCTGTGTTATTACAAAATATTTATATATATTTCATTGTGAGGTTCAATTGCTGTGTGGCGTAGAAATCTGACATTACAGTGATTACAAATATATAACTATTTTACATATTTCATTATTTGAGTATTAAAATGTTTTATATGCATAATATTGTCCCAAAGGTCAGACAATCATTCAGTGAGTTTTAAAGTTTTGATTGTGTGAATTATTATTAAGCAATTTTTATGGGTATGGTATATGTCTTGTGTATGTAAACACACACACAATTTAATCAACCATGCCATGTTACATCTGATGTGAACTACTGTGCAATGTCTTTCTTTGCTCTTTTGGCTGTAAATGTGTAATACAATAAAGGCTATATTGCCCTAATTAATTTTGGTCATTTGTGAATAACTAAGATCAAAATTTAAGAACCTTTCCAACAATAAATGTATGAACCTTTATATCAATAAATGTAATAACTATAATAAAGTAAAATTAATATATCAGTCTGTCAATTAGACATGTCTTTGTTGTTTGAACACATTAGCAGGGTAGACTTATAAAAAGAGGAAAACAATCCTAGAGGGAAAATTATTAATTACAACAAGAACCACAGGGTTCATATACACGCATATACCCTTATCTTCAAGAGGCTCAGATGCGGTTCTCTATACAGGCAGCAGAGGCCGCACTTTACTGTACTGTATGCTGTAAAAAAAAAAGCCATTGCTGTGTGGCTTGTATGGCTCCTTGCTTGTTTTACCTGCCTTTATTAACATGTATATTCTTATTTGCAGCATGATGTAAACCACTGAATGCAGAGGAGGTAACCGGTAACTTCGTCAAAATCTGAGAATGTGTGAAGGAACCTTGTGGACAGACACGCAGATGTCCTAAAAAGTTACAAGACAATCCTTTCACGTTTGAGAGATTAAAAGGATTAGCTCTCCAATACAGCAGGGACGAGATCAAAAAGCTGCTTTTTGGTACGACCAAAAAGCCCAAAACTGAGAAGTGTTTATGGTTGTGTTAAGAATCATGTATTTATCCACTTGATGGCGCTATCTAGTAGGTGATCTACTTTTGTTTGATAAATAAATGAATAAAATTCAAAATACTTAATCTTAAAAAAGCACCAATCAAAATCTGGATCTATTGGATTGGCGATTACCAATTTATTTAAGGTTTGTTTATCAAATTAACTTAGAGCGTCATCAAGCGGATGAGCAAACATGATCTCAACAATGATCTCTACTAAACATATTAAGATTTACCATTTTTCTCTGCTTTTATCATTTAATATTCAAATGTATTACAGTTAAATCAACATATTTAGTGCATAGATTATTCTTGCGATCTCCCGATAACCCTTCTAAAACAGGGATAAACCTGTGTAATAACACTTAGGGGGAGCACACCAGAAGCCTTCCAAAAGTCGGTATTAGACCATAAAGCCACTTATCAGGGGGCATGTTAACTGGTGGGGTGGCGTGTAACAGAATTGTGCAATGCTCAAAAATGAGGTGTTAAGGGTATCTAACTGCATCGATTATTGACAGTAAAACACTTTTTAATTAAACATGGGAGCGTTTTAAAAACATGTTTCCGGCGCTCTTTCTCCCGCTCAGGCCACATGACCATGTCCCGTGGTCTGATTGGAGGATTTTAAAAACACGGAGGCTGTTGATTGGTCCGTTTTAAACCACTACTGTAATGCGGTTCTTTCAAAATGTTCAGCATCATTCTTCCGTGGCTGTGACAGACCGACAGTCAAGCTCCGACCGGCCCGACAGATCTGCACAAATACAACTGGCCTGTTTAGTCTTACCGTAAGAGTACTTACAGCTGTCGAACAACCCTCAGTATGTAATTATTATTCTGTACTCTTTGCATTAGCAGATAAATCGAATTATTGTTCTATCGTTAAAGGACCATTGCTCGTTGGTTAGCAGGCGCTAGGCTAACGTTATTATGTACTTTTGCTCTCGCTTTTTCAGGTTGGCCATTTAACTGTAGCCGAAAAAGATCTGTTTTTTGTTTCAGACAACGATGGAGGATTATTTAAAGATAGAGAAAATTGGTGAAGGTATGTGTAAACTGTTATGTGCTTTGTGGAACACTACTTGTGTGAATTTGTGTACGCGAATATTGTGATGACAATAGTCTATTTTATAGTTCATGTCCAAATATTTTGAACCACTTGTGGAACAAGGAACAAATTTCCTCTAAATATTGAACATCTATGCAGTTGCCTCAAAAGTTCATGACTTTCAACAGGTACATATGGTGTGGTATACAAGGGTAAAAACAAAGCCACCGGACAAGTTGTGGCCATGAAGAAGATCCGCCTGGAGAGTGAGGATGAAGGTGTCCCCAGCACTGCTGTTAGAGAGGTGGCCCTTCTGCAGGAGCTAAAGCACCCCAATGTGGTCAGGTATGTGAAGCATTTGAATAACATTAAATGTTATCAAAAACTTACATGAAGATGGCTGTACTATCCAAAGCCAAGATAACGTTTAGGTTATTCACAGAAAATGCATTATTATATTATTTGAATAAAAAATGCATAATTCAAATTGAGAGTTAAAACATGGACAATATATGTGAAGGTGATAATGTGGTGTACAGTTAAGATGGAAATATTTTGCTTTAAATTTTGATATTGGGAATCAATAAATGCAGGTGAGTTCTAGATTCACTCAAACAAAATCATGTCCACTTTTTTTACAGGCTGCTGGATGTTCTAATGCAGGAGTCCCGTCTCTACCTCATATTTGAGTTCTTGTCAATGGACCTAAAGAAGTACCTTGACTCTATACCATCAGGACAATACATGGACTGCATGCTTGTCAAGGTATGTTTTACTCAGCTATTTGATGTAATGGTTTGTAAGAACTTTGGAGTTTATTTTATGTTTTCAAGAGTTATGAATCTATTTCCGTTTTGAAGTAATTTACTAGCCCTAACTCTATTTTTATTTTTTTTTAATCAGGACTTATCCCTGTGTTCTGCTTTTTGCTACAGAGCTACCTTTACCAGATCCTGGAGGGAATCTACTTTTGTCACTGTCGACGGGTTCTTCACAGGGACCTAAAACCACAGAACCTTCTCATTGACAACAAGGGAGTCATCAAATTGGCTGACTTTGGACTGGCGCGGGCTTTTGGGGTTCCTGTTAGAGTTTACACACATGAGGTCAGAAAGACTCTGGCTCTATGCGTATTTGTGAAATTGAAGTGATCTGTAATGCCAATCTGTCTTAACAGGTGGTGACACTATGGTACAGGGCTCCAGAGGTTCTCCTGGGGTCTGCTCGATACTCAACCCCTGTGGATGTGTGGAGCACAGGCACCATTTTTGCAGAACTTGCAACAAAGAAACCTCTCTTCCATGGAGACTCTGAAATAGACCAGCTCTTCAGGATCTTCAGGTACTGAAGGCCAATGTTTAGTCCAAGTGAAGCTATTGACTATGAACATTCTATTAACACTGTTTTGTTTTGGGGGTTTTCCCAGAACTTTGGGGACCCCCAACAATGAAGTGTGGCCAGAAGTGGAGAGTCTACCTGATTACAAGAACACATTTCCCAAATGGAAACCAGGCAGTCTAGCATCAATGGTGAAAAACTTGGATAAGAATGGTTTAGACCTGCTCTCAGTAAGTATTCAAAAATACCATTGACTTACCACAAGTCAACTAGGTTGGCCAGTTGGACACATACAGAAATAATAGAGTATCTCCTCACTTGTCACATTGCTCTCATTTAAGTGGAGCAGCAAGCAAACCATGCAGTGCAAGCTGTCACAAGGCTCATTTCATAATTTAGTATCAGACAATAATGGATAAGAAATGATGTTTCATCTCTTTCCTATATTGTCTGTTAAGGCAGATTTTACTTCTGCACCCTGCTGGCAGATTGGGGTGTGTACACTACATGCAAAAGCAAAAACCTGCACTCTATATACCCCAGTACATGGATATTTTCTATTGACTACATCAGTACCACATTTCCATTAGGTACATTTACTGAACTTGATGACTTTACTTTTGAGAAGATCTTCTCTTTTGACTTTACTACAGCAAAACATGGGGCATTGCAGCCACAGCTTTGCACTTGCTTCTTTGGCACACAATTTCAGAAAGTTGTATTTTGGTTATCAAAAACATCCAATGTAAACTCTAACTGCATTGTTTTGAAAACTATTTGCACTAATCTTTTAGTAGTGGGAATAGTCTATTGACTACACAATGTTTGCCACAGAAAATGCTTATCTACAACCCCCCAAAGAGGATTTCTGCTCGGGAAGCCATGACACACCCATATTTTGATGACTTGGACAAATCCACTCTACCTGCTGCCAGTATCAACAAAATGTAAATACTTAATACTGACATTGCATCTTATTCCACTGTGCAATTTAATCTTGTAAATACGTGTGTGTGAACATTTAACATGTCTTTAATAAAAATGACACGTTGTGACTGAACTTGAATTTTTATTACCACAAAATTATTATTATACAGTTTACAATACAGGAAACACTCTTGCATAGTTATTGTTCAAGCCGTTTCATCCAGTAAGAAATTGTTGATCTCTGCTCTCATCTGAGACCTACAGACAAACATGAGTTTTATCTTAGTGGGCCAAAAATAACAGTTGAGAGTTTTGTTCCAGTCAGGGCTTACCTTCGCAACCTCCTCTGGGCTTCTGAGACAATGTAACTAGGCAGATGTTCCAATGATGACTGCAGGCGAGAAAAGATTTTAGGGTTTCTGATGTGTTAAGGAAGAATAATTGTATTGACAAAAGTGCTCTGTGCATGTGCAGACTGAAAGCCTTCATCTGCACTCATAACCCAATAAAAAAATATAAGACCAGCTACAGCTCCTTTTCCACCTACCATATCTTTGATGGTTAACTGACAACTGTAACACAGTAGCAACTTAAGCTCCACTGCCTCCAATTTGCTGCAGTAACACAAATATATTTAATGTACAAACAAAACACATACGATTAAGAAAAAACACAAAAACTGCTTAGGTTGTTACAATGCTTACTATTACCTCAAAGACGAGGAGCAGCGTCCATCTTCATGACACTGACCAGAGCAGTTTGCAGCAGACTTGTTTGTATCTACACAGAGCCAAAATGTCATCATAGGCCTTATTGTGACTTCTTTCAGCTGGATTTGTTGTTCCTCACACATGACTAGACTAAACCTACCACTAGGGGTCAGCAGAAGCATGAAGTAGGTTACCCAATGTAATGAAACAATTTAAATATTTAAATGAAATGAATTGGGTGTTTAAAAAAGATAGCAGTTATTCTAAACATCTGCAATCTTAATGATTTATCACATCTCTTGTTAACATGTGCTGCACGCATTTCGAATTCGTATTGCTTTTAGATGTGCAAGCGATCTTAATTTTAAAAAGGTACAGTATGTAACTTTCTGGGAGGTGTTATGTTACCTGGTTGATTCCATGCAAATTGGATGTTACATCGAAACAGTCTCCATAGAGATAGATATGTTTTATGTCATTCTGTGGAAGATTATAGCCAAAGAACCAACATTTCCAACAACTCCAGGCCATGTAAGAGTCAAGTTTGTGGAGATATTTTTCAGAGCAATAAACACTACCAAAATGACCAAACTACTTTTATTTAAGTATATCTTTGGGTAAAAGTTATATATTGCGGCTTTAAGTAAGAAATTTTGTTTCTAGTCCCAACATTATTTTTAATATTACATCCTGTTTTTTTCCATGGGCTTCATCAGCTAACATTTTTCTTAATACCCAGCATTATGATTTTAAAATTCTACCGAATAGAACCAAACTGTACCGTATTTGAGAGTTGGAAGGCAGTCATCTGGGCGTTTGTTCTGTGAAAGCTGCTCTGATATCAGCATAGCTTGTAAAGCAGAAGCATTCTCTAACATAAGGAAAAACAAAAAGCCATACCATTAGGGTCATGTATTGACTGGACTGGTAACCATGGTTACTGATATACCAATATGGTTACTGGTATTTAATAGAATTTATGAACATTATTATTCTGATTTATTGCCCTAGATGCTGATTAATACAGAAAATGAGGATAAAATATAAGTCCAGTGTTGACCACACCCAAACACACTCCAGCCTTACCTGCAAAAGTGTCCAGGGCACACAGGCACAGCACACACCTAGGACTGTCCTCCACAGCAGAGGGACCCTTACAGGCTGTCTGCAGCTTCTCACTGGTCCTGTTAGAACATTGCATAGATTATTGTGCACCGGAAGTGACCCTTTGGCTATATATTAACAATATATTACACCCTCTCTAATTTTGGCAACCATTTTAAGACAGTAAGATAACTGGAACAAAACTGAAACATGAAAAATCCAGGTTTTATCCTATTCATTCACACTTTGTTTAATACCATAAACAAAGTAACATCATTGCAGACTGAGGCACACATAACAGTAAGTGTAAAGTGTGTGCTGACCTGTAGATGGTACTGACAGTGGAGGGAAACTCTGTCTGAAGTTTGGTCACAAAACTCTCTGTTAGTCTCTGGATACTGTCCTTGTCCGAGGCCTGTGCGTGTGTATGATAATTATTAATTATTTATAATTATTTATAATTATTTA
>KN474387.1:4853-29173 GCA_000787095.1 Periophthalmodon schlosseri
TAAAACACAGCAATGAAAATGCAATAAAAACAGATTTAAATCAAACAGATGCCATCCCACATTGTGCCTGATGACAACAGCACCACCGTCTTGGCATGAGGATGGCCGATGTCTTGGCCTTAACTTCTTGGAAATGGTTGACAGTAGCCCCTGTTTGAATCTCCTCTGTACACTCATAGACTGTATATATAAATGGACATAGCTAATGCGCTAGCTGCCGCATTCCAAATAGGAAGTGCTCATGGGCACGCTTCTGGCTCCATCAACTCCATCCCTCCCTCTGTAACTGCTGCAATGAGCCTTGTCATTTTGATCTTAAACTGTTCGTATTAACCCGCTCTACGTGATCCTGGTATTTTTATTTCACTATTGTGTCCGTAAATCAAGATATGAACATTAATAACAGACAAATCAGGTGCCTCCTTTCCCTGGGGTTGCTCCCGCTAGAGTTAGCAACAGGTTTGATTGACAGCGTTGCTAAGTGGCCACTCCCTGCTAAACCAGCGGTGCCGGCGAGAAGGGGCGTTACCTTCAGCAGCCTCTGGCCCTTTGGTTGCTATGATACTCGCAGTCGGAGTTCCAAATATGGAACTCGGCTCCAAATTGGCCCCTATAACCGCTTTAGCCTCGATGAGCTTCATTTGACTGGAACCGAACAAAATTGGGGACATCACACTCACTTAGTCCACTTCTTTATACAGTCTATGTGTACAATAGACTTTTAACCTGGCCAGATTTGAATCACCAATGACGTAAACTAATTTGTGACATTCAAAGTACCAATCTGGAATCTTTTGGGGCTGACCATACTCAAACATGTATAAATCATTCAAAAAATACAACTTCTGGCAACCTAATGAGGAGGGAGAACCAATCTCATATGTCTCCATTAATCAGAGAATACAAAGCATTTAGACCTTGTGTTAGGCTATTGCTGTAAAACGCATTACATTTGGCTTCCATGCTGCACAATTTATACTATGCCAAACTACTGAGAAATACGGATTTATCTGCAACCTTATCGCACTAATCGCTCCAAATGAGTTTGAAAACTGTGATTCATGCTCGCATTTAGCCACACTCCCCAAATTCTCCTGCTAATATATTGCAAAATGGCACCCCGATCCGTCTCACTTTTTAGGATATTCATTAGCGTTTTATAGCCGGGCCTATTTGTCGAGGACATGCATCTTGAAGAAGGCAAATGCTCGGTACACTCCGCTGTCCCCATAACGCGGGGAAGTAGCAAGAATTTTGATCTATTTTCCGCTAATGATACAGAAATCCGGCGCTAAGCTAATCTACAGGGGACCAGCGCTGTCTCCTCTGGCAGGGACTACTTTGTTTGTGTGTACACCGCCGCAGATGACACTTTTACTTGGAGTGGTAATTGGGTCGGCATCATCGAGGGTGTGATCCATTATAAAAAAACTAGTGGGGTTTGAATTAGACAATGCACTGCAAAAAATAAAGTGACATAACTACAATATCAAAGCGCATATGACGGGTTTTCATGTTTTTCTAATCAGTACTTGGTTTTGTGGGATAGGGCCTTTGGGAAATATTTATCATAGTGATGTGGCAGTTTATGGAAAAGTTTAAAAGAAAAGTACAAAATTAAATGGAATAGCTCTATGTTGAGTAGTGACGATTGAGATCAGAGAGTCATTTTAGGTTTAAACCAACTGGATTTCAGCACTGAAACTGGCAACACAAACAAGGGACTCGTGTGTGTGTGTGTGTGTGTGTGTGTGTGTGTGTGTGTGTGTGTGAGGCTCATTCCGCTTTCTGATTAGATAATTGTCTTGAAAACCAAAACAACAAATTATAACAAAAATAAATGGGCCATCATGTCCTATATTGCACAAAATGGATTCTCATGAGCTTTAATTCACGTTCTAATGCTGTTACCACCTCAAAAACATACCCAGAGTTGTGTTTTGTGTTTGAGTAATTACATCTGTCTACATCTCTAAAGCTCAAAATGCTCCGTTCCACCTTGTGATGTCATGAAGCGGTAGTTTTCAAATTAACAGCTACATTTTAGCTTTAGTTCAGTAGAGATTGGCAAATCCAGGGCTTAAATCATCCACAAGATCCGAGTGAAGGTGTATGGAGTTTAAAAACACAGTGGAGCACTTCCTGTATTACCACATGACATCACGAGTTGGAACAGTGTGAGTGTTTTCTGTTTGAGAGAAAATCTCAGCCTAAATATGCAGGGTTTGTGTGTTAAAAATGTGTGAATGAAACAAAACACAACTCCAGGTCTGTTTGTGACGAGGAAACAACATCAGAACATAGATCAGAAAATGCTGTAACATGGGACCTTGAAAAATAAATCTGCATTACAATCGTTATCAGAAAAGGCTATATTTGATTCTTTTAAAAATTTTGTACTACACAGGGTGCGCTTTATTCAATGACAAGTTGAAACAGATTTGAAACTCCCAAGAAATCTCTTGGCGGTTTTGATTCGCCGTAGCAGTTATGTGAAATAAAATCACAAAGCCGAATCGCGTTTGTTAAAATTTGACACTCTGGCGTACAAATATTCAAATCCTCCAAATCCATTTTTCCAAATTGCTTCGCCACCAACCTTAACTTCTTCCCTTAGAGATTTCAGACAAGAATAAAAAGTCAAAGTTTGCAGTACTTTTGGAGCTGAACCGGGAATCTGGCTTGATGAGAGTCGGTCCCCTGTACTCAAAGGGACTTTTCTTTCTGCTTGAAAAGATGACTCCAATATGGCTGCAAGTGGCGCATGTGTTTTTGAGCTACTGGACTTAGCGCCAAGGGGATAGGTGGAGGGATTAAGGCAAAAGAAGTGAGAGACAGGGTTCTGAAAATGAGAGGAAAGAAATGCCTTGTGCCTTAAGTGCTGGATGAATGTTTGGAGCTATGGTGTCCGAAAAGTTTAGCTGGCACAGAAAATGGGAAAGTGAAGAAAAGTGGTCCCTCTGCCAATAGAGCGGGAGTGTCTGGGAGGGGCGTAGGACCAGAGGTTATTTTGTGTAACTGAGGCTGTTTAGCCGTACGTCTTTACATAGTTATGTTTAAAGAGCGGGTATCGCACTTCTAAGGGTGGCCTACTAACTGCTAACACTTAACATATTTAGATCACCATGTTGCCTTTTATTGTTTTAAAAATGCCGTATTTACCAAAAAAACGACAACGTATTAAGATGTTTAAATAGTTTCAGTTTCGTTTTGCCGCTACGAGTCCCCCGTCCCTTTGTTCTCCGTGCTAAGTCACTCCCCCTTCAGAGCGCCACCACAGCACAATCAGCTCGTACGCCGCTAATGAAACAGCTGCGCATCCCTTCAGGTTTGTGAAGTTGTAGTTTACGGTTTCGTATCGTGCTTTTGTATATTTATGGAAAATTGTCGTGTGGGAGCATGGATGACGTAAGCTCGTGGGCGGAGCATTGGACAGAATCGTACTGCCGACGTAAGCAGGGTTCGAATAGAGCCCGGGAGAGATCGCAAGATTACTCAGACATGCATGGATGACATCTAAAACCTCTTCAGGCATGTTTTTGATGGGGGAACATGGTAGAAAGCTCCAAAACGTTGATTTTCATTTCACTTTACTTTTGTTAAGCCCAAAATCACAACAGCAGTTGCCTCTTAGGGCTGAACAAGAGCATTGATTTAACCAACAGAAAGTTAGAAAATTAAACAGTGAAACAGACACTAACCGACAGAAAACAAGCAAATGGAGAACTGTCCCAGAGCGCCCCCTGTCCTTAGACCCTCCTTCTACAGGAAAAAACCCCCAAAAAAAACAAAAGAAAAAAAAAACAGTGGGAAAAGATAAACCTCGAGGAGAGGACTAAACCAGGACTAAACTAGGACTAAACAGGACTAAACTAAGACTAAACCAGGACTAAACCAGGACTAAACCAGGACTAAACCAAAACTAAACTAGGATAAACCAGGACTAAACCAGGATAAACCAGGACTAAACCAGGACTAAACTAGGACGGGTAGACTGCAGATGTGTCCAGGACTAAACCAGGACTAAACCAGGACTAAACCAAAACTAAACTAGGATAAACCAGGACTAAACCAGGATAAACCAGGACTAAACCAGGACTAAACTAGGACGGGTAGACTGCAGATGTGTCCAGGACTAAACCAGGACTAAACCAGGACTAAACCAAAACTAAACTAGGATAAACCAGGACTAAACCAGGATAAACCAGGACTAAACCAGGACTAAACTAGGACGGGTAGACTGCAGATGTGTCCAGGACTAAACCAGGACTAAACCAGGACTAAACCAGGACGGGCAGGTTGCAGATGTGTCCAGGACTAATGCACATCCATTTGCATAGAGTTCAAGTCTGTAGGGCTGAAGCCCACTTAGGACTAGGGGACAGAGGCAGGCTCATCCAGGATAGAGTAGGGGTCATCCAGGCAGGTGAGGGAAGGGGAGGATGCAAGTTCATGGAACAGGATCAGGGCATAGAAGGGGCATTTAGGGTCCAGTCATCACCAGGCGGTCAGCGGCCAGGCATCTGAGACAATGGGACGGGGAACAACTTGTGAGTAGCAATGAACAGACTACAGGTGAACTGAACAGTGCCCAATAAAACAATACCCCCCCTTTAATCTTCATGGAAACAATAGACAGTGCCTCCAGGCCATGTTACATCGGTCACATCTGTGGAGAGGAAGAGTATATTTGAACATTAAAAACACTTTTGCAACAGTAGAGCAGGTGATTGTTTCACAGCATCCGCAAATCTGGACATTTATTTGTGGATTTAGTGATGGTAACGACACAAAAAAGTCCAGCCAGCATCTGAATCCCTGATCGATATCCCCCCGGACGGTGCAGGATTTACACGTCTCTGCAGCAGAAAGCAGGCCCCCGATACAGGACTAGACCAGAGCAGCGGCGCGTGATCGGATCGCTCGGAGGGACACGGGTCAGGCTCAGAGAACACGGCTCCCAACGGACTCACCGCAGCTGGGGCTATTGGAACATGTTCACCACTAAGACATGTGCTTCTCTGCAGTTATTCAGACAAAAGGGTCGTGTTGTTGGTTTTTGTAGTGTGGAAAAGTTGGGGAGTATGTACCTGCCCAGGGACATAACAGCAGTACGGAGTTGAGTGAGGTTTGCATTGGTGATAAAACCGTAGTGCCATCTACTACTACCTGAAACTCACACTTGACCTACTGTATCTCCTTGCCAATTGGAATGTGTTCATGTGAAGTGTGTTGCCCAAGGACACAACAGCAGTATGTACTCAGGCAAGGTTTTCACTGCGTGGTACTACTACTCAAGCGTCTACTGTTACTACTATTCTGTTGCTATAGTCGGACATTTACCATTTTCACGTAGCCCATATTGGAAAGGAGATGGGTGAAGTGTGTTGCCCAAGTACGCAACACCAGTAGGTATGCGCGGGCAATGTTTTCACTGCGTGTCAACCCTACTACTACTACTACTACTACTCAAACTTGTACTGTTACAACTATTCTGTTGCGATAGTCAGACACTCAGAACTCACAAAGTTCACACTGGCAAAGTGTGTGAAGTGTCTTGCCAAAAGACTTATTATTGTTATGTACTGGAGCAAGGTTTACACTGGCAACAGCTCCAAGCATATTGTCTGGCGCTAGCAAAGTCACACAAACATTTGCACAACTTGCCCGAGTACACAGGAACAGTATGCTGTGCCAGTGAGATTCAACCATCAACTTCTGTCCTGGAAACTACAGTTTTGAAGTTTCAGGTCCTTGGCATTATGCTGTAAGGATGGGCTCATACTGATATATAGCTTTTAAAATCCATAGCGAGGTCCATAAAATGTATCTTAAGTTGAAGTAAAGAGCACGTATTAACCCTGTAATGCCTGACCCCAGAAATAATGGACAGAAAATTCTGATTTCTTGAATCTGGGACCTTTATTTGGCCCTTTCACAAAATTTGAAAAAGAAAAAAAAAGACAAAAAATCATCTTGGATTGTCCCATGTACTGTTTTAATTGTTGTAGTGATAAAGGTATCCACCAGGGAGTGGAAGAGAAGTATCATATTGAATACAAGAGGGTTTTGAGTGAAGTTTTTACCATAAGGTGATGCATTAGGTCTCACAAATGCTTGTATCAGATTTGATACATTCATATTGAATCAAGAGGGTTTTGAGTGAAGTTTTTACCATAAGGTGATGCATTAGGTCTCACAAATGCTTGTATCAGATTTGATACATTTTGCATTATAGGGTTTCACTTTTGTAAAAATAACAAAATGTATTTATCTGGGATATAAAATAATTTGTTAGATGTTTGTGTTACATACAGCTCATTCATCTGTTCAAAAAGGCCACACAAAACATGGGGCAGCAAAAAGAGAGAGTGAGAAAAAAAAACGTTATCGAATATCACCATTAATCAACCAATATATCGCCCATCCCTATTACGCTATAATATGTTCCTTGTAAATTGCAATACTGATCTAAAACCGATTAATAATAAAACAAGGTCAAAAGCTTTCGTTTCAAAACTGCAGAACTGACAGGCCCCGTCTCTTTAATGCAGAATGTGTGTTTCTACTGTGAGACGTTTTTAACCCAACATCTCTGACCAGAAGTCTGAGTATCACATGTCAGTACTGAGCCTGGGTGTAAACAGACATTTTGCAGCAGAATTGAACATTTTGGAGTGAGCTAATAATGAGGGAACGCTGTTATAAGTGATGGGACTTGCGGCTCTTTTATGGGGTCCGAATCTTTTGGATCCGTTCATTTCAAAGAGCCGTTCAAAAGGCTGGCTCTTTTTTATCTTTATTTATATGACGGAAGCCAATGTGAGAACTAATCACAGAGAGACATGACCAAGGGTAAGATCTGTTTTAAGAGAGTGGGAGTGTGTTCACCCATTCAAATAAAATCTACATTAATAATAATTTATAAACTGTTATTATGTGAAATGGGTTTTTTTGGGTTTTTTTTTCCAAAATCTCTCACTTGTGTCGCCAGCTCTACTTCTGTTCTGTTCTTGTATTGGTTCAGCGTTAATCGGTGTAAAAATACTTACAAATATGACAGAAAAAGATTTGATTCTTTAAAAAAATTTGACCCGGTTCTAACCGTTCACGATAAGGAACCGTTCAAAAGAGCCGAAAAAAGAGTCGTTCACATCACTAACTGCTCTGACGTGGTTAAAAGCTTATGAAAGTCGATTTTACGTAATGCGTCCTGTTTAATAATTGATCGACTGAAGCTCAATTGGTAGAACGTTTGTCTACTGATCCGAAGGTTGGCGGTTTGAATCCTGCTCTCGACATGAACATCATTGGTTGGTGGAGGTGGAAAAGCGCTATATAAAAATGTGACTGTTTACCATCTGCTTTTGAACATATAGTAGATAGGTAGATAGATACGTTTTTTTCAGTTTATTTTTTTTAATATACTGGCAATAATCTTGTACTTTACTTTTAAATCAGGTATGCTAAATTACCACAAAACTCCCAAACCCGGGTTGTGTAGGGTCAGGTGGTGGAGTAGACTTGTATTCACTTTATGAGTTGGTTCACAGTTAAAAATGCTTTTCTCCTGCAGCTCTATGTTTGGGCCTTTGAAGACACTGCCACACTCGTAAAGTACTTCTAAGAGCGATGAAGCGCCCGGAGGAAGAACGCTAAACTTAAGAGGCACTTCTGGACAGAGTAGGAAAAACTTTGAGGAGCCAGAGAAAGGCAAGACGACATAAGCAGAGGGGGACTTGAGAAGATATGCGCCATTTTTGGGAAGCAGTCCCGGTGATGGATGATGTAAACATTTATGATCAAGTTTGGGTCCAGTTTTCAGAAGACAGAAGCTTTATATTCTTGCCAATGAAAATAGCCAGCCATCCTTTAAAGGGCCCATATTACGCTATTTTCTGATCTATGTTATAATGTTGTTTCCTCATCACAAACAGACCTGAAGCTGTGTTTTGTTTCATTCACACATCTTAAACGCACAAAACCTGCATATTTACGCTCTTTTCTCGAAAACTGAAAACATCCTGTTCCACCTTGTGATGTCACGTGGTAATATATGAAGTGCTCCACTGTGTTTTTAAACTTCATACACCTTCACTAGAATCATTTGGATAATATCAACCGTGGAATTGCTAGTCTCTAATCAACTATGACCTATTATTTTATTTAAAATCTGTTTCTGAAACTGCTAAGTTATTTCAACATTTTTCCAAATCCTGCATTTTAAACAAGCTCAGATACACACATTTGTTTTGAAACGAACGGATCATGCGTCTCTCTGATTGGTTAATCTGCCTGTCAATCACGTCCATGGGAAATCGGATGGATTCGGTTCCAGACCCAAGCGTCTTTGTATAGTATAGTGAAAGTGTGTGATTTTGGCTGGTCATGCAACTATCTCCATGGAGACAAGTTAATGCTTAGATAGATAAGATACGTTTATCTCCATGGAGACAAGCAGGCCCCATTGGAAAAGTTACATAGAGCACTTTCAATTTAAGTTTTTTTTGGTTTTGTTTTTGTTTTTTTAAGTACCAATCTAAAGTTGCCCAAAAGCATTTAGAAAACCACATTTTTTGTACTACGCCATATAAACCGTTTCTGTTGGTGAAGCTGTGGCCGATCACCAGGAGGCACATTGTGTAACTCATTGGTACATGGGCTGGTATTACCACAGAAGCAGAATTGCAATTCAAACCCAAGGCAAAACTGGTGCGGAAATATAAAGGCCTTGGTTATGGTCGGATAATCAAATTAGACTTGGTTTTGCAGCTATTTTAAAATCCACCTATTCAATTGCAAACGTTCCCGGGCAAAATTCAAAAGCAGAACTAGTTCATTTTAAACTGTTTGTTGTGGTCCAGAGTTAGGCCTATTTGTCACTTACCTTATATATTCTGAACATTGTAATTATTCACCCCAATGAATTTCTAATCACTTTTCTGAGGCCAGAGTGGGGTTTGCGTAAAGCTAATAACAACTAGCATGCTAACGTTCACTTCCTGTTTATCGAACGCTACAGGTGACGTCACACTCACTTAGTCCACTTCTTTAGTCTACGGTGTCAACTCTGGACTAAATACAAAATATCACATCGTTACAATACAATAAAACACTTTGTAATTAGATGCAGACAGAACACAGCAGATTTATTTTGACCTCAAGAGCTGCTAATACAATATATCTGTATCAAGACAAATTTTGCTCAAATACATGGGGATAGTTGGCTTCAGAGACTTTAACTTTGCCTTTGCAAACTGAAAATGGACTCCTCCAACTAGCTTTGTAGCTTCTGTTCTTTGTTACATTTGGCCAAACTTTATTTTTGGGTTTTGCAGTCTCCAAAATCAACCTCCCACTACTCGCAGACTTTGAACTTACTCCTTGGTGGGTTCAGTCCATCTGGAGAAGTCATTTTTTTGTACTTGTGATTGTGGGTTTTCGTTTCACTTTTGGTGGAAAAAATCATATACGACTGAACAATATGTGGCCTCATTTACTTGTGGTAAAAAAAGAACAAATATGACAAAATGAGACTGAATGTGGCACAGCCTTTGCCTTCCAACCAGAGAGTTACCAGCCCCAATCTTGCTAGTCTCCAGTCATAGTATCATGGCAAGTTGCGACAGGGAGGTCATCTGGTGAAAACGTGCACAGTGCACCTTTAATGCCTTAAATGTTTATGAAAACATTGCTTTGGTTTTGGATGTATTGTGCCATATACTTCGTCATTAAAGAGGGGGTATTATGCAAAACTGACTTTTTGGAGCTTTCTACTATGTTATAACTTTGTTCCTTCATCAAACACCTGCCTGAAGAGGTTTTAGATGCATGTTGGAGTAAAGTAGTGATCTCTCCCGAGCGCTATTCGAATCCTCAACTCAACTTTATTTCTAGAGCACTTTAAAAACAACACGGTTGACCAAAGTGCTGTACTCAAATGAAATTAAACATATAACAAACAAATGGTAAATAGCCAACCCTCAAACTGAGTTAAAAGCCAAGGAGAAAAAGTGAGTCTTTAGGAGGGACTTAAAAACAGAGAATGAGTTGGACAGGCTAATGTGCAGAGGGAGCTGACTCCACAGTCTTGGAGCAGCCACTGCAAATGCATCATCACCTCTTTGTTTTCTCCTCGTCTTTGGGACATGGAGAAGAGCCTGATGTGCTGACTTTACGGTTAGCAGTACCAGCCCACAAGACATTTCCCATAAATATACAAAAGCAGGATACAAAACAATACACTACAACTTCACAAACCTGATGCGATGTGCAGCAGTTTCGAGTTTCGGTACAGCAGGTTGCACACTGATTGTGTTGCGATTGTGTGATCAAGCCCCGGGGTCTATTCATGGCCGCCCATTCAAGTGAATGGGCCCAGCTCAATGGCGCGTGTGTCTAGATTAACCTTTAGTGGCTAGGTACGTCCGGTGGCCCCCCTGCCCAACAAACATGCCTAGTAATGCTCTTCTCCCACGTGGGCACATGAGAATGTTCGCAAGCGTGTGCAAAGAGTGTGGTCTCATGTACCACGTGACCACGCGCTGGTGCGGCGCTCGAGTGGAGCAGAGCAAGCCGAAGCTAACAATGGAAAAGCAATTTTTAAGATAACTGAAAGGTTTTGAGCCAAGGAAAAAAAATATGATCTGAAAATAGGTTAAATTTGACACAAAATTGGATCTTTATGAAGCTGTAGGTGCCCTGCCAGCCGAACACGAGCAGTTTACGATTACATTGCAATCTATGGGAAACATCCTTTTTGGCATTTTTTCGCTGCAATACCAATGACTGGCTACAAATTCAGATCGAGACAGCTCTAAGCTAGCAATACCCTATGCAGTTGTGATAGATCCATGGTTGTGATAGTCCCTTGAATGGGGAGTGTGTGGGGGGACATTTTACGATGTTTCCGGCAAATATAGCATTTTTGAAACAATAAAAGGGTAACATGGTGATCTGGTTACGTTATGAGTTAGCAATACCCCACAGAAGTGTAATACCCCCTCTTTAAAAAGTCAGTCTAATAAAACTTTTTACAGTTTAAAAATCAAATTTGCAAATTTACATCTTTGAAGCTAGCAGCAGGGGCTCGTCGCATTCTCTCAAAAGAGCAGCAATGTGACACTTTGATTGGTCTCTAATTCATTTCCAAACTGTGTTTAATTTAACCACTTTTGAAATGTTCTGAAATATGTGAAAGTGAAATTAAATCAAACACACAATAATGATGTAAGATTTGAACCATTACATTACTCTCCTTATATGTCCTCGGCCTGTCCTTTGTGAACCACTTAAGATTTTACACATTATCTAAAGGGTCTATGAGAATTTTTTAGTACCAGAATTTTTTGAGTATGTGACTTTTTGACCAAATATGGACTAGACAAAAGCATGTATTTTTCATTGTGTTTATTGCACTGAACATAGAAAAATATGCGTCCTTACCATGAACGGGCTTGCATCTCCACAAACCTTCTTTACTCTACTTGAAATATTGTTTGGTTATAATATACCATAGTATGGCATCTTTACTCTACTTGAAATATTGTTCCTTTGGTTATAATATACCATAGTATGGCATAATACTTGTTATGAGGTAATTCATTGGAATCATACAGGTGACAAGTATATTTTTCTTGAATAGCTTTTGACAGATAAAAATGAATACAAATTACAAAATGGTTTACATGGATACACTGATATGGATAAAACACAAACACACACACACACAAAAAATGAATTAAAGCCATAGTATGTAACTTAAAAAAAGAAACAAGACAAAAAAGGGCATTGAAAAACATACAAAAACCTGCGTCCTTACTGTGAGCGGGCTTGCATCTCCACAAACCTGACTCTTATTTGGCCTGGCGGAGGGCCTTCTGCTTGTTTCCATGGAAATGCTGTTCCTTTGGCTATAATCTTCTGCAGTAGGGCATACAATGTATCTATCTCCATGGAGAATGTCCCAGAGTATGTTTTAGCTTTCTATTTCCATGGAATCATGCAGATGACTCCGGAAAGTGACATACTAACACTTTACGTAACAACCATAGACTGTATATAAAATGTCCCAGAGTATGTTTTAACTTTCTATTTCCATGGAATCATGCAGATGACTCCGGAAAGTGACATACTAACACTTTACGTAACAACCATAGACTGTATATAAATGGCCATAGCTAACCTGCTAGCCGCCGCATTCCAAATAGGAAGTGAACATGGGCGCACTTCTGTCTCCAATTCACTTTGCATTAGAAAAGCGTCACCCCCTCCGTAAATGCTGCTGTCAGGCTCGTCATTTTGGTCTTAAAATGTTCGTATTAACCCGCTCTACATCCTAGTATTCTTATTTTGGTATTGCGTTAGTAACTCAAGATATGAACATTAATAAGAGACAAGTCAGCTGCCTTCTTTCCCCAGGGTCGCTCCCACTAGCGTTAGCAACAGGTTTGATTGACAGCATTTCTAAGCGCCCACACCGCTGATTTGGCAGGGGGCGTTACCTTCAACAGCTTCACTCCAAATTGGCTCTTTGGTTGCGATGATACTCGTGGTCGGAATTTCAAATATGGAACTCGGCTCCAAATTCGCCCCATAACGTAACAACCCAGTCAACTAAAAGCTTTTCAAAGTTCCGAGTTCCGAGCTGCTTCTTAAAAGTGTCCAGTGTATTGGTTTTGTGGAGGGCCAGGAGCAGGGCAAACGGGGGCGTCACAGTCTGGGGGCTGCAGCCTGAAAGGACAAGTCCCTCGGGTTTGAAAACAACTCTCTGGGACCATGAGAAGAAGAAGAAGAGGAGGAGTAATAGCAAAGTAAGTCAGCAGTGTTCTGGGAGGCCTGTCCGTGTAGCGCTCGAAAAGTAAGAGCTAAAATTTTAAAATCAATTCTATATTTTATTGGTAGCCACCGGAGTGATGTGGGCTGTTCTGGGAAATTGAAGAATTTGAAGACTTATCAAAACAAGTGAAAACTGAATCTAGTCAAAACGAGACAAGATAAGGATAAAGCCAGTGGTGGAAAGAGTCCTGAAGGTTTGTACTGAAGCGTGTGCTGTTACATGGCTAAAAATCAACTCCATTACAAGTACAAGTACTGCTGCCAAATTTGGGCTCAACACCTACACTCTGCCCACAACCTGCTAATTTGGACAGTACCTGGAGGACTAAAGGGGAGAGTTAGTCGTACTGCTAACCATAACAAGGGTTAAGAGCCCGGCAGAAATAGCAGGATTACTGAAACATGCACGGACATATAAAACCTCTTCAGGCATATTTCTGATGAGGAAACAACGTTATAATGACGATAGCTCAGTTGGTAGAGTGTTCATCCACTGATCCGAAGAAGAAAGCTCAAAAAGTAAACTTTGCACACAGTACACAACGCCCCCTCCTTAACTAATGTGGTACATGTTGTAGTTTGACTCCACTCGGAACGTTTCACTTCACTGAACCCAACCCAAACCTAAAATTTAAACCAGCTGCTATAGGCTAACTCCAGTCAAATCTTCTACTTATTCAAGCACAGTAGTCCCACCTATGCCTCTTATCCCTCAGTAAATCATCTCTTCTGTATTCCTCCAAACCATCCAATCTCACCATCTTGGCGTTTCCATTTCTCTTACACAAAATGATATTTGCACAGCCTAGATAGGTCCATCTCGACATTACAAATTCATGAGCGGCGTTTTCTTCTCCTTCGGGCTGACATATGTGAACGCAGAGCCCAAAGACTGGTTATGAATATCTTAACATCCTCCAAGTATCGAACAAGAGCTATGGCGTTGGGAAGAAAAAAGATATTATGATGGCCAACGCTATAGGTAAGTGCGTTACAATATATGGGATGAGGAATGGAAGGCTGGTAAGGTGTAATCTTGTTGATAAGCTGTGGAATATTAATACAGAGGAGATGGATGGTTCTTGTACTTGTGAGGGTCCCGAGAGGTAGTGATGGTGTTTGAGCCATATAAGCCCTTGGGATTGCATAGAGTACACGATATATGTAGTGAAAAAGGAGAGGGGGAATACCGGAGCTGGAGTAGACGTTGGAATAAGGTTGTTAGTTAAGGGATACTATGATCTCTATTTCAATACCACTTCTACCTCAGAGTGCTTGTACATAGGCTAGCGGTTTAAGGTGTTGCACACGGGCGGTTGTTGCCGTGTTGGACTGTGGGTTTGCCGAATGTCTCTACACCCTCTCTCCCCATTTAACACCAGTTATATTTAAGCTCTGACTAAAAATCTTGCCTCGTCTTTTCTAGTTTCGTCATTTTGGTCAAGTTTATCATTTTACTTTGTGGTTGGACACGGGCAGCAGATGTGACATACGTAGAGGTATGTTACCTAGCAAGCATGTCAAAATTACATGATAGTTATTATATGTCAAATAAAAATAAGTGACAACACATTTATTTTGTTAAATTGATGTTTAAGCTGTTAGAAAAATGCCTTTTACAACTTAGCACTACTTCCTGTATTTTTTGTTTTCTACTTTTCTTCACAAACTGCCTCTTAACTGATTTAAAAGTATGATAAACATTTACCACAGATACTATCCAACCAAACCAAGTCATAATTAGAAAAATATATGAATCTGTCAAATGCACTTTAAGCTCTTAGCTGGAAGGGGAAAAGGGTATCTCAGTTCTGTTACACGGTACCTCATTTAATGTTTTTAGCTGTTACAGTGGTTATGTGTGCAATATAGAGAATAAAGATGACGCCTGCTATACATCCAGTTGTGCACTTCATTCATTTAGCTGGAACATTAATCATACTTTAAACAAGTTTGATTAAAAAGGGGGTATTATGCAAAATCTTTTTTTTTTGTCACCCATGCTCCGTGATCTCTCCCGTGTCCTACTCGAACCCTCCTCAGAGTTAGCTGTAAGATTCTGTCCAATGCTCTGCCCACAAGCCTCATCAATTCTCCATAAATATACAAAAACATGATACAAAACTTTACACAACAACTTCACAAACCTGATGCGATGTGCATTAGCTTCCTTTGCAAAATGCACACCAATTGATGGCGCTCTGAAGGGGGAGTGACTCAGCACGGAGAGCAAAGAGATTGGAGACTCAGAGCTTCAAAAACAAAAGCGAAACTTATAAAACATGTTAATACATTGTTTTCTGCAATTATAGCATTTTTAAAACAATAAAAGATAATATGGTGATCTAAATATGTTATGTATTAGCAGTTAATACCTAGCAGTTTTTCATAGTTCATCATGTAATGTAAAACTGTTGCACATATTTTGATGACATATTAAATAGAAAATATATATTGGATATTGTAATCTGAAGTAAACTTGATCGTACAGAAAAAAATTGTAAAAACTAGTAAAAAAAAATAAATAAAAAAGGAAAAAATCAAACAGGAAATTGGGTGTGGACTAACAGACTGCCAAGACCACCTCAAAAGTGGGTCTCTGCACTGCTGCAAATGGACTCTTGATTCTACATTAATAGATTCTTTTTCCAGTCAAAGGTTTAGTTTGTTTTCATACCTGACAGTTTGAACTGCTCACTAGCGCTCTTCCTCAGAGTGCTCGCATGATGTTGCTGTGATGTGACCGGTCAGCTGTGATGTTGCTTGACGTGACCGGTCAGCTGATTTAAACAGGTTTTGGCGTCCGGTGGAAGCAGGACGGCAGCGCCATCTGCAGTCTGACTTCTTCAGGACAGTATCCCAGGTGTGTGAGAGTGAAAAGGCCCCCTCGTCCCGGTTTAAAGTCCTCAGGACATGTTTCCATATTTCGATTTCTTCCTTAATTCAACGACATTTAAATCAGCTGAACGGACACGTCATAGCAACATCACGTGATCACTCTGAGGAAGAGCAGTGAGCAGTCCAAACTGTCAGGGATGAAAACAAACTAAACCTTGGTCTGAAAAAAGAATCTATTAAAATTAACGGAACACCAGATGAACCTCATTGGACTATGGGACTCTTAATTCTGCCCAAGTCTGACTGTTTACCTTTATTTTCTGCATTGAGCACAAGCAAAACTAAGGTCTAACAGTTTGAAGAACGGACTAGTGGGGATTGCAGAGGGTGTCGGGGCAAGTGCAATTTTCTTATCCCTATTGCTGCGAAGTGTTGTTTAGGAAAAAAGGGCTCATAATTTTTACTGTTTTACTTACTTCGCCACTGCCTCTTCACTCCATTACTCTTCAGAGCCTTCTTATAGTATTTCCTCCACCTGTGGCCCTCCCTCTCCCCAGACGCCTCCCCCAGAATCCTCTTTGTGCTGATGTGGCCGGGCGGAGCGCATTACAGTCCACACTCCCTCTTCATATTGTCTCACTCGGGGCCGACACGGTTCAGTTCCCACCCGCTCCAGCAGCCCCCATGGCCAAATAGAGCGCGCCCATCTCGGCTGTCCATCATGTGGGGAGTTTGACAGCACCTCGACAGCCACGCCAATTGATTCTTCAGGCGCGTGGTTTATTTTCCCTCTGCCCCTAACAGCCCACTGCAAGGCTACACTGCAAAAATGGAGATCTATGACAGAGAGTGGACACAATGTGGATAATGTCTTTTTGAGAAGTGGAGCAAGTTTAGGGTTTTTTACACTGCAGAAATGTCTGAGAAGAAGGCAAAAAATATTGACATAGTAAGACAACAAATAACTAAACTAACTGGGGTCCACTACCTGCTTATCTGGAAGATGGGGAGAATGTAAAAATATATTAAAAACTTGCATCCTTTAACCCTTCTACCTCTAAGGGCAATTTTAACACAAGACCTGCACTAGAACTGTATATTGCCATATATCTGCCATCTTGACCTTTGAAGGGCCGGACCACTGTGTCTCCTGTGAGAACTGCATGCATCGTGGAACATCTTCTGACTCAGCACTAGAACAAAAAAAAGGGAAAAATCACAAGTCTAGTAGTTTGTAAGTGCCCACTCAAATCATTACTACCCCACACAGTAAAGTTAATCAAAACAACTCGTAAATATGGATTACCCATGCAACTTTTGTTTATCCCACACCTAATGGATACCATTAGCAATCCCCCCATGAATACCAAAGAAAACTGTGTCCAAGCAATGCGTAAATACACATTACACATGCTACTATTCCACATTCAGGCCCATTTACTACTGGTGTTACAGTTGGAAAATATCCTTTCTTCATTTTATAGCATTATATTTGCCACTTCACCCTCCATGTTTTCGACATCGTCATCTGTGTAAAAGTCTGACTCTGCATCCGTGTCTGTCTCAAAATCCCTCTCCAAAGTCTGCTGCAAACTAACAGATGGTATATACCTGCCATTGCGGTCTGTATTTCCTATTGAATGCACGGAGCTGTCTCCTCTCCGGACCCTGACACTGACAGAACAACAGAGCATCGTGTTAAAGCAGACGTTAGTGTCCCCATAGGGACATTTGTCCTCTGTGTTTAACTCATCCTTTAACGCCTCTGAAGCAACCAGCTTCTCTTGGTCAGGACAGCCTCAGTTGGAGGATTTGACCAACTGTGCATGTTTGGGGTTGAGTTGGAAAACCCATCCAGACATAAAGAGAACATGCAAAACCCCACACAGAACCGGAGACCTTCTTGATGTGAGGCAAGAGTGAGCCACTCAGCCATCGAGGTTCTTACTGTGAGTGCTGATGTTGCCATGTTTTATGTACAATATCTTACATATTCACACGTCTTCCTCTCAAGAGCTCAAAATGCTACCAGCTATTGTCCTGAAGTGCCCTCTATCTCCTGGAATTGTTCTTCCATGTTTTAAAAGTCCAAACAACTTCAGTACTCACTACCGGCCTGTCTTGCTTATAGCTGTTTTTAGCCTTGTTGCTGACAACAATAGTTTTATCTGTGCTAAAAACAATGGCCAGCCAGCCAGAAATTCATAAATGCAGCCTAAGACCATTTGAAACTCAACTTTACTTTGAGACCATTTTGATTGAAGTAAAGAACACATTCAAATAAATAAATCGTACCTCAAACAAAATTTCAAACTTATTTTTCGCAGTGTAACTCTCTTCCACCATATACCCATTATCCCTCTCCCTTCATGTCCTCTCCCTCGCTCCTCATTCCTCCAAAATTCTCCCTTACCCTCCCTGTCCCCGCTCCAGGCCCTGACACTGACAGAATAACAGGGCGTTGCGTTTCCCCTCTCGTGTTTTCTAGAGCTATTTTCTCTGCACAGCGACATGACACTGACTTATGAGTGTGGGCAGCTTGTTGTGGGACGGATGGAGGTACAAACCGCTCCCTCTCCATCAGCGGGAGTGCATCGGACACACCATTCTACCTGCAGACACAAAGCAGGAATAATAGAGGCTTCAACTGGGACATTCGCTCCTTTATGTCATAGTTTTGGTACATTTCTGCATTGCTATTTTGTGTAATAAGGAAAAAAGAAAATATAGCATCACAGCGGTTGAGTGGGTAACTTTCTTGGCTTACAGTGAGGTTTTTGTTTGCAAGTTTGCAAGTTTGCAGGGGCAACGGCAGTTCAGTTGGTAGGATGCTCATCATCTCAATACGAAAGTTGATGGTTTGAATCACACTCCTGACATAAATGGCAGAAGGTAGAGCAGTCAGATCCACTTGCTAGTGTCTGTACCACCTTTTGCAATTCCATTTCTCTATGTGGGTTACCTCTGAATACTCCAGTTTCTCCCATCAACCTAAAACATGCACACCAGCTGATCCTCCAGCTAGGTGCTCCTTACCATGAAGACATGAACCCTTGCCTCATTGGTACTAAAATGCACTTTACAGACTTTTTTTCCACCACTTCATATTGCACATTGTACCCACCTGAGTAGCTTAAGTAGAATGTAACACAAAGTAAAACAACCATGTAATAACATGTAACCGCGCATTTATCAAATTTCATGTAAAGCTGGAAACTATGATTGAGGTGATGTGAATCAAGTCTCCCAGAGCCCAATAAGACATCCAGAGAAGCTGGTACATACTTGCATACCTGCTGTGTGTAACAGCGCAGTCCGAGCACATTAAGTGCAGACTAGAAGAGGCTTTCAACTGCATGGGGTAGGAAACAGCCAGAAAAATATTAGACATGTGTTTGAACATTTACTCACTTGTTTTAGATCAGCAGCGATGACAAACTACAGTCCCTCCACTGCAGATTATTGTGTTTAATTGTTTTGTTCAAGTGAAAGCAAAACCCACCGAAGCTTCAGTCTGCTTATTTGTGAGTTGGAGAACAAACAATTTGTGAGTAACAGTTTGTAGCATGTCTAAAAATCTAATGCTCAACATAAATGAGATGTTATTTATCTATTTCTGCCAAAAGTGTGGTTTTATGTATGAGAGCCATTTTGTTAGCAATTACACAAAGCCACTGAACGCCTCGTAGCCCCCTGTTCTCACCTATTTAGTTCTTTGACCTGCTGTAGACAGGGGCAAGAGTGGTCTGACAGGTTTGAGGGCAAAGATGATCTGAAGTCAGTTGTTTAGCACACTCTGAGTTCTCATGCGTGTAAACGTAGTGAGTGCAACCTACCTTAAAGAGGGGGTATTTTACTTCTATGGGGCATTAACTGCTAACATATAGCTTATTTAGATCACCATGTTACCTTTATTATTTTGAAGATGCTATATTCGCCGAAAACAACGTATTAACATGTTCTATATGTTTCACTTTCGTTTTTGACACTCTGAGTCTCGCCTCCCTTTGCTCTCCACGTTAAGTCACTCCCCCTTCACAGCGCAATCACAACATAATCAGCGTGCGTCCAGCTAAAGAAGCTACTGCACATCACATCAAGTTTGTGAAGTTGTTGTGTAAAGTTTTGTATCGTGCTTTGGTATATTTATGGCGAATTGTCACATGGGAGCATGGGTGACATAGGCTTGTGGGCGGAGCTTTGGACAGAATCTTACAGCTAACTGTAAGAAGGGTTCAAATAGGGCCCAGGAGAGATCACTAAATTATTCAAACATGCATGGATGACATTTAAAACCTCTTCAGGCATGTTTTTGATGAGGGTACAATATTACAACATTGCAGAAAGCTAAGCTAACCTCTTTAATCATAAAATACCAATACGCCCGACAGTGTCTGCTAGATTTTAAACATAATATAATCTGTTTTGAAACACATGACCCCTCTCATATACTATATGAGAGTCTGTTGAGTTGAAGTGTGTAGCGTTCACAGAGCATTCTACTGTGCCTCTAACCTTTCCCGTATCATTAGCATGTATGAGAGAGAGCGGGAGGGCATCATAAATAATGTGGACGGTCCATTCGCAGTGCGCTCGATAGACCACAGCGCAGCAGGCTCACGTAATCAAGCTAACAAGACTGTGGAGGCGAGCACATCGGTATCAGGTAAATACAATAATCTGATCTGAAAAACACCAGGTGACACGCACCAGTGAATTTTAAAATAACTCTTTCAATCTCATTCAAGACATATTGCACTTGTGTCTGCTGTAGAGTTATTATCTACAACACCTGTGGATCATTATGTTATAATTTGGATATTTTAAATCGCAAAATTCATCTAGAACGACTTAATGAAAAAAAAAAACAAGACCGCTGACTTCCGCGTTAGAAAACTGCAGTGGCCAATGGGAGCTGACATCGCCGTAAACATCATCACAACAAAGAGGCGCGCAGCTGTCGGCCCCACCGATGAACAGCTGCAGATCAGGGTAGCGAGCAGACGTTTTTTTTCATTTGTACCAAAATGACTACGCAGCGCTGCCTAATCCTACGCGTATCACTGATTAGGAAAATAAAATTGGAGAACGAAGTAAGTACAGAGCAGTTGGCACATGCCGGCGGCGGTGAAAACGGAAGCTGATCGGCAAAATGGTGTCTTGAAAATGACTGATTAAATATTGCTCAAACACGTCCAAATCACTCCAAATGCAACGTTGAGAGAGTAAATGAGAAGGGAAACAACTATAATATGGCTAAAAGCTCTGAAAACGTGATTTTGCAGAATAGATCTGCTTTTTCCTCAGAACAGCTGAAAGTAAGATTTTTCTAGATAACAAATTACTCCAACTGGCACCACCCTGTTCATCACCTTTTCCCCCTGCTGCCCTCAGGAAGAAAGTACAGGTCCATACAGGCCAGGGCAACCAAACTGACCCACAGCCTGACTCCTCCCCTTTCTGCCCCCCTCCCATGGACAATAACCACATCCACCAGTACAATAACACTGAACTTGACTTTGCATTCTTGCATAATGACATGAAAACTCTGCATACCGTCTGACCGTCTGTCCCTGTCCCTTTATGCTGCTGTTTATTACGCATGTGCTGCACTGAATCATTGAGTCATTATTGTGCTAATGTTCACACTGGGGCTATTTATGGCGTTATTAGACGGGCTCTTGCACCTTTTATATTGCACTTTACGTTAAAACTATGCAGTGTTTGATGCTTTAAACCATAGATTGTATATACAAATGTACATAGCTAACCAGCTAGGCGCCGTGTTCCAAATAGGAAGTGAGCATGGGCGTGTTTCCAGCTCCATCGACTTTGCCTCCAGTTCACTTTACACTCGTCATTTTGGTCTTAAAATGTCTGTATTGACCCGCTGTACGTGATCCTGGTGTTTTTATTTCGCTATTGTGTCCCTAACTCAAGATATGAACATTAATGAGAGACAAATCAGACGCTTTGTTTCCCCGAGGTCGCTCCCACTAGCGTTAGCAACAGGTTTGATTGATAGCGTTGCTAAGTGCCAGGAATAAATACCGGGAAGAATTACCTTCAACAGCCTCGCTCCGGATTGGCTCTTTGGTTGCTATGATACCCGTGGTCGGAATTCCTAATATGGATCAAAATTGGCCCCTGTAACTGCTCCAGCCTCGATGAGCTTCGTTTGACTGGAGCTGAACGCCATGAGTGACGTCACACTCACTTAGTCCACTTCTTTATACAGTCTATGCTCTAAATGTAATTCCGTCTTGAAATCTTGAATTTACTCACATCAGATTTTGACCTGTTTACATGACCTTTCAATAATCTGATAACTCCAGAGATGCGATATTGATCAGAATGTTGACGCACATGTAAACACACTAACAGCATCCGCGTAAAACCATGAGCACTTGTCAGTTTGTGCGTCTACACTGGGAATATACACAGCTTTAAAGCAATACTATGGTCTAAACCAGAACCAAGGTCTAAACCAGGGCTAAACAGCACCAAGTATTGTGCAGCCTTGACACACGGCAGGTTCATTTGTTCAAAGAGACATAAACTGCACCATAAATAAGGAAGACTGCGTAGGACATACTTCATCTGTCAAGGAAAGGTTATCGGGATTCATTAAGGACTGAAAAGTTGGACAAAACTGACAAAATTCTATAAAAAGTTTGCAATTGCTAATTACATAAAATACAGGTGAGTGGAAAACTTTGGAATATATTTTGCAGTCTGTATTATGTTGTCACAGTGGCTACCCAAGACGGTTGTGGGTTCGATTCCTGGGCCCGTGTGGAGTTTGCATGTTCTCCGTGTCTGGGTGGGTTTCCTTCGGGCACTCCGGCTTCCTCCACCAACCCAAAACATGCACAACAGCCCAAATCCTTCAGTTGAGGTAGTGCTGACCAAGACTAGCTCAAGATCTGGAGATGGGTCCCTGGGCGCTGTGACAGGTTGCCTCAGCAGCATTGAAGGATGGGTCAAATGCAGAGGACACATTTCCCGATGGGGACAATAAAGTGTACCTTAACTTTTACTATTCATATTGTAAACCCCGAATTGATTTTCCAAGGAGAAAACAAGAAATCATACCAATTGGGGTAGTTTTTGCAATATTATTATATTATTTGCAGATATATAAATGTTTGAATTTGATTAAACATTGTCAAAATCAAAACCATCAAAATCTGAAAAAAGTCTGAACCAGAACCAAACCAGGACTAAAATGGGACTAAGAAACAATGACTGGCATCTGATTGGTTACAAGGAGGCCAAATATTATCTTCAGCATTCATTTCTTTAGCTAACATTGGGGTATGCAAAATCTTTTACCTTTCTACCATGTTATAACGTTGTTCCTTCATCAAAAACATGCCTGAAGAGGTTTTTAGATGTCATCCATGCACGTTTCAGTAATTTAGCGATCTCTCTCAGGCCCTATTCTAACCCTCCTTTCGCTTATATTTACTTGTTTTGTTGTTTTTTTTTGTTTGTATTGTATTTTGAACAGAGGACCCTTGAAACATAGAGTCTGGGTGCTCTTATTGGGTTCCTCTGTATAAATAAAGATAAAGAAAGGAAGAATGTGTTGTTATAGCGCTCTGAAGGGGGAGTGACTTAGCGTAGAGAGCAAAGGGAGGGGAGAAGAGAGCAAAGGAGGGGAGATTCAGAGCGTCAAAAACGAAAGTGAAACATATAACACGTAAAATACGCTGTTTTTGGCGAATATAGCATTTTCAAAACAATAAAAGCTAACATGGTGATCTAAATATGTTATGTGTTAGCAGTTAATACCCCATAGCAGTAAAATTCTTCTTAAAAAAAAATCTTACAGTGCAATCCAAGAAACCCCACTAAATTAAACCAAAGCTGGACTTAATGAGTACAGAGCGAGTCCATTCCAAACTCTAATATCGAATTTGTGAAGTCTATAAGAACTCCATTACGCAGAGACTTGGACAAATTGAACAGTGCTTGATGAAGTGGCCCGGGTGCGGTGTAATTCCTGGATTTGTGCAGCGTCGGAGGGGTTGCCAGGTTGGGTTGGTTGCGTATTGGCAGTGTATCGGCGCGTGTTTGTCAGTGCTGTAGTTATTTTTACACCTGCACCGCACTGGGTCCTATAGACAACAGCGTGTTATAGTGAGCCAGCGGGACAGATGCAGAGGAGAGGGACCGAGCAGCTGGAGTCTGGTTTCAAACCGGCAGATTTTATAAATGTGTGTGGAGGTGGATGCAGGCAAAATGTGGTACAGGGGAAAATCTGGAGGCAAGCAGTTCAGGATGTTGATACAAGTAACAATAAAATAACCAGGGCTCAACCAGAACTAAACCAGGACTAAACCAAGACCAAACCAGGATCTGAATCAGGACTAAACCAACACTTGAACCAAGACTAAACCAGGATCTGAATCAGGACTAAACCAAGACTTGAACCAAGACTAAACCAGGATCTGAATCAGGACTAAACCAACACTTGAACCAAGACTAAACCAGGATCTGAATCAGGACTAAACCAACACTTGAACCAAGACTAAACCGGTACAAAACCAGGATCTAAACCAGGACTAAACTAAGACCCTAACCAGGACTAAACCAAGACTTGAACCAAGACTAAACCAGGATCTGAATCAGGACTAAAC
>KN474387.1:29282-67343 GCA_000787095.1 Periophthalmodon schlosseri
CAGGACTAAACCAAGACTTGAACCAAGACTAAACCAGGATCTGAATCAGGACTAAACTAAGACCCTAACCAGGACTGAACCAGGATCTCAATTAGGATTAAACTAAGACCTTAACCAGGACTAAACTAGGACCAAACCAGGATCTGAACCGGGACTAAACTGGGACTTGAAACAAGACTAAACTAAGACCCTAAGCAGAACTAAACCAGGACTAAACCAGGACCAAACCAGGATCTGAACCGGAACTAAACTGGGATTTGAACCAGGACTAAACCAGGACCTGAACCATGACTACACTAGGACTTGAACCTGAACTAAAGTAGGACCCTAACTGTGACTATAGCAGGACTAAACCAAGACTAAACCAAGACCTGAACAGGAACTAAACTAGTACCTAAACCAGGACTTAGTTAAGGGTGTGTTCACACATATTGGTCTGATTTCAAATGGACCAGATGTGCACTTGTTGAATCTGGTTTGGCATGGACTAAGAAGTCTACTTAGCCGGGAGCTCACAGGAGATCGCTTCAGTCTCATCACACGTGAACATCAGACCTGAATCTGGACTAAACTAAGGGTGTGTTCACACTTATTGGTCTGATGATTTCAAATGGACCGGATGTGCGCTTGTTGAATCTGGTTTGGTTTGGCGTTCACATCTCCACTAAAGAAGCCAACTTAACCTGGAGCTCACCAGAGATTGCTTCAGTCGGACCTGATCCCGGACTAAACTAGGACCTGAATTAGAATGAAAAAGATCCAGGCCCGGGGCAAAAGGGTACATTACTCTCTAATTTAAAAAGGTTTGTCCCCTCACTTGGGGCATGTTAAATGACACTTAAGGAGCTCAACAGTCCCAGTCAACAGGCCCACTTCATTTTTCCCCATAGACTCCATTGGAAGAGAAGGAAAAAAGAAAGTAAAGCACACTACAGAACCTTTAACACCAGATTTAGATATTACTGTATTACAACTAGCTAACATTATGCTAGCTTTCCTATATATTATTCCCCACTGCGTCTCATGAATAGATGCAGTAGAGTAATCTTGCTTGGGGGGAGGTTTAGGGCATCTTTGCACTTTAAGTCGTGCTCCCTGAGGTCTGGCCCTCGTGTTGCTCAGAACAATGGAGTATTTGATCCGGGATTAGCCCCACTGTAGACCCACTGCGGACTACTGCGCTTCCATCGATCTGCTGCTGGATTTCCTCCTCTACAGCTATATAAATGTCAGTATTTACACAACGCATCTGTTTTTATGCAATGCAAATGCGAAAAAGAGAACTGGCTCATTTTAAACGGTTTGCAGTGGTCCAAAGTTATTCCTCACTTAGGCTACCTTACATTCCGAGTGTCCTAATTATTCACCGCGATGAGTTTATGAATGCTAACTATTCCTCACTTACCTTATGCATTCTGAGCACATAAGCACTTTTTAAAACTCTCAAACACTAGTGCGGAATTTAGCTGTGATGGTAAAGCTAACAACAACTAGCATACTAACGCGCACTTCCTGATTATCGGACAATAAAACGATTTAAAATTAGATGCATACAGTACACGGTGGACTTATTTGGTCCTCAAGAAATGCCTACGCAATATATCTGTACTGGCACAAGACAAATTTTGTGTAAATACTGTACATGCCCAATACCTAACTTTTCCATTTTATTGTCCAAGAATCTAAAAATGGTAGTTAGCATTGTTGTTAGCATTACTGCGACAGTAAAACTCCACTGTGGTCTCTCAAAGTTGTGTAAAGTGCTTATAAACTCATTGCGGTGATGATAGAAATGTGAGGAATTAGTTTGGAAAGCAGCAAACTGTTTATACTGTTATCTTTTATACTGAAATACATAGGCTCAAAGTATCAAGGTAAAGGACACATATTATGCAAAATGGACTTTTATGCGCATTTTTAGTAAGCTAAAAATGCGCGTAAAAGTCATAAAAATCAGCGGTGGCCGGTGATCTTTCAGATAAAGGAAGCTCATTATATTTTTCATTTTTTATTTTTACATTATGATACAGGACCGTTCTGTTGCCTTGACCTAGTTTTTTCAATTAATGGTATAAAAGCTGTGGAATTAACAAGTTGAATACATAAAATAATGAAGTTCTGTACCAGGAACTGTAGGCAACTACAACTACTAAACCAGCCCCAGTGAGTACTAAGGGAATCTAAACATGTTTAAACTGGAACTAAATCAGAACTAAACCAGATCTAAATAGGGACAAAACCTGAAGCCAACATTAATCCAAGGCTGATGGGGTTAGTGGGTCTAATTTCAAACGGGAAAACCTTAAACTTTCTAAACAGTTTGCCTGTCTGTCTCTGCTAGGCTGTGTCTGAATAGGCAGTGTAACCACAATGGTACAATCAATGTGTTATTGAGTGTTAATACTCAGACATTCATTAGTATGCACACGGACCGGTCAGTCCACACTCGTTCATGCCCCTTTCATTCATCGAAATGTAGATCGCTACACAACAATGACAAACAATATTGAAGTTTTGCCGGTGAGAGCTGGTGCCTGGTGTTTGGAGCCTGTCTGAGCTCACAGGAGCAGTGAGTCAAACGGGAGAAACTGTGTGATATACAAACACTCACCACAGACGTCTGCACAGAATCAGAGCCTCTGAGGACCCCTGCATCGAACATGACACTGACATCGACAAAGTTATGAGCAACGTACAAAACTAAACACATTTTAGTAGACTTTTACAACTGTTAAATGTCAACATTTATGACCAGAATAAACATTTAAAAAGAACCTTAGTTTCCCCTTTAGTCACTGTGACATCACCACTGCTTGAAATTATATTTTGAGTCATTTTTCACCCCCATCTCCACCCACAACCCTGAACTTTCTTTATACTCCAGATCATACACACAGAATTATAAAACAAACACCACAACACCAGTACTGATAAAGAACGCTCGGAAGAGGCAGGGCTGCAGCAAAGATTTTTTTTAAACAAATGACCAGATAAAAACACAATATTAATATATACATAAAACAAAATGTTAAAAGTAAAAGTAAAAATTATTTTAAAAACACTGGAAAAGTGAAAGCTTCAGAGGGTTCTCTTAATAGAAAATTCTGAACAGGTGCTCCTCAAGGACAGAGCTCAAAAGCAAGAACATGACCATGCTTTTAGTAAAAAACTTACTGTGATAAAGTTGAAAAAGAGGTCAAAAGGCCCGAGGCGCTCTGCTAGTGAAGGTAACAGTCCTTTTAGTCCTATTAGTTACATAAGACGAGCAAACGCACTTCAACACAGGTTATGACAGGGCCTTTAATGAAACAGCCCCCGCTGAGCCCTTTTAAAGGGGAGTAGCACTTGACAATACAATTATGTACAGAAAAAATCTTGGACCAGAGACAATTCATAAACTTTGGGAAGAAAACATTTATGCACAAGTAGACAGAAATTGTATGAATGTATGACACTGCATGAATGTAAAAGACTGTGAAATGCACAGTAAGTATTTATTATTATTATTTATAGATTCAAAGAAATGGAGAGAAGTCTCTTTCTTCATTTAGACCAGGACACTGGGTGGACACTGGGTGGATCTTAAGGCATCAATCCAGTAGGTCTCTCTCTCTCTGCAGCAGTTTTTGAGCCTGTTTCCCCCAGGGTCCATCTGAACAGTCTCTGTGACCATAAATTTGAAGATGTTGTTTTTTGTGTGGCCCAAGGTTTAAAGAAAGGACTTTTATCTTCACCAACAGAGCGCCATGGACCTTTTGTGACGGCTTTTTGAACTTTGTCACAGTAAGTTTTTATACTCCAGGCTCGGTCATCTTCACTGTTTGCTAAAAGACGATTATTTGTGAATGTGAACAGTTATTTGTACTGCTAGATATCTGGTTAACATTAAAGTCCATGGTAAGCATGAGGCAAGCGTGATCCATTGTTTTTCAGAGGGTTCCTCGAATAACTGGAGATACGGAACTGCAGGGGAGCCCAATACGTTGATCGCAATCTACCGGTCGATCGCAAGGGAAGTACGAGTAGATCGCAAGACATTCCCCCAGGCAAACGCGCAAAATGCGGCAAAACAAAATCAAGGTATCAAGTTATCTAGTTAGCTCCAATTTATTTCTTTTATCTAAACTTAAGAAAGGCTATAAAATGAGTGGGGGAGCTGGACCAAGTAATAAGCCAAAAACCTACCACTTTCAGACGGAATGGGAGGAGGACTTTTTTTCCACAATGTCATATTTGAAGTGCGTTTGCCTCATCTGCCAGTGCACCGTTGCTATTCCGAAGAAGGGAAATGTGGAGCGGCATTTTCGGACCGTTCACAAAAGCTACGACACTAACTTATTCACACAGGAAGTACCCCAACATGAGGAAATGCGCTACCTCCTTGACTGCATTTTTCGGCTCCACTTATTTATGCGAGTTGGCCTTTTCCCACATGAAGATCATTAAGTCCAAATACCGTTCCACCTTGACTGATGATCATTTGGCACTGTGCTTGAGGCTATCAGCAGCTATTCTCCGGACTATGGATCCCCGGCTGATTCCATTCGGTGCCAGTCATCAGAGTGAGGTCATGACAGAAACGTAAGTTTCATTGTTCAGTATAAATAAATAAAAAAGTATAATTAAATATGTTTAGCATTTTTATAGTAGGTGGTAGATCTTTTTGGCTTTTTATAAGTAGATCCCATGCTGAAAAAGTGTGGGCACCCCTGCAGAACTGGTTAATCCTCCAGCGAGGTAACCCGCTAGGTGAACATGATCCAGGCTCAGATCTGGACCGCGGTCACCTACTGCTCCAGACAAGTTGCCCCAGCAGCAATGGAAAGATTAAATCTACCAAAATTGAAAAGGCCAATTCAACACGGCGTAACGGTACTATTACTTCAGTCAAAGCTGTGGCTACTCTTCCCACTGACAAAGTCCACAAGTGACGAAAGCGCTATGCTGATGTCAGGATGGGAAACAGGGACGGCGGGTGCAGGGTTAAGCGTGTTTTTTGTTTTTGTTGCATGAATTCTAGTGTTTCATAATCAGCGTGAACCCCGTCACAATGGACCGCTCCGCCTGAATAACCTGCCACAGCTGCAGCTCAATCATTTCACTGACCTGACTTAAAAAGTGAACCAGAAAAACCCCAGCGTCGCCTGTCACCGGGGAGCGTGGGGAAGAATCGAATCGAATTACGGCGGCGGCAGGGCTTGAGAAGAGAGGGAGAGACTTGCTCCTTTCTTGTTTGCAGCCCAACCTAGCGCCCCTGGCTGGCCCTGCATGGGACTGGACGATCTTGCTTTTGCACCAGTGAACTTCTGTACTTCTCAAGACTAGAACTTTTACCATGGTTTTACCCATTTTATTTTAAATTTGTTATAAACCCCTATAATTTACATACCCTTACATCATTCGTTCAATCCAAACATTTTAACTGCGCGTTGTGTTGTGTGGCCCGGGCTCCAAATCTATTTTCAAACTGTGACATTGACAACAGTTTAAAATATGTGAGATGGATCAAATAAAATTACAAAATACATATTTTGCTGCGACCGGCCAGACTTAAAGATAACTAGCATCTTTGACTTTATAATTGAGGAGCTTTACTGTGGGCATATTGTTTCAACTTATGTGAACGCAAATAAAAAAACACTCAAAAACATAATTTGAATGCTATCTCTCCTTTTAAAGATACCACAAATTGAAAAGTTACTCACTAAAGTTCCACAGTGCCTCTTCTTATTCCCCAGCAGGGTGAGGTCTTCGCTACACAGTGGACATTTTAATCAGATGCCTGCCCTGGTTTAGCCTGTCTGTTCCTCCTTGCCTTCCTCCTCCTCCTCCTCCTCCTCCTCCCCTCTGTGAACCATCCCAAAACCAAGAGCAGCCATCTTTAACAATGCACAGGCTCCACATGTGTCCTGATAACTACGTCCACCCACTGACAGGAACAAACACAGACCGAAACTGCTCACTGCTTTGGTAAACACATTATAACACCATCATTAGTGGTTAAAGGGCCCATTTTACCCTGCATATTTAGGCTAAGTTCTTCTCTCAAACAAAAAACACTCTGTTCCACCTTGCGATGTCATCAAGTGGTAATACAGGAAGTGCTTCACTGCGATTTTAAACTCCATACACCTTCACTAGAATCATTTGGATAATTTCGGTCTTGGAATTCCAAATCTCTACTGAACTAAAGGTAAAATGTAGCTGTTAACGTGAAAACTACCACTTCATGACATCACAAGGTGGAACAGAGCATTTCGTGCATAAAAGAGCCAAAAGTCCATCACTAGTTAGCAGTACGATTCAGTGCTAAGCTCAGCCCGCAAGCCTATGTCACCCATGCTCCCGCACAGCAAATCTCCATAAAAAAATTGACGCAAAACAATACACTACAACTTCACAAACCTGACACGATGTGCTGTAGTTTGTGATAGTGCTCTGAAGCTCAAAACGGAAACTCATTAAACATGTCAATGCGTTGCTTTCCGAAAATATAGCATTTTCGAAACAATATAAGCTAACGTGGTGATCTAAACATGTTTTGCGTTAGCCGTTAAAACCTCATAGAAGTAAAATACCCCCTCTTCAACATCAGCGATTGAAATGGAAAAAGACAACACGATATAGTTACGTAGGGTCAACTTTTTTTGCAGTGTATTTTTCCAACACACATCTTCGTAAACGAGACCAGCTCTGGTCTTTGAGTTCATAAAAACACATGATGGAATAATCTATGGCCTGACCTGTGGCTGCGGCCTCATTCAATTCTGTGTTAACACTCCACATTTGTCACCACTGACCCCTCGCTGATGGATATCGGAACAGCCCCGTCTCCACGGCAACAACCTTTTCATTAGTTTAGTTTCATACAGCGAGGGCCGGCGCTCACACAAAGGAGGACAAACCTATCTCACCTGACATTTGATCGGCCGACGTGTCGCGCGATAAAGCCGCGTAAGCCGGGTCTGCGTGGAGAATGGGTTTATGAATATTCATTATAGAGGAGAGAGGGGAAATCAGTTGGCGCGTTGCATTTTAGCTTTAAATCCCCCCAAAGACGTAACAGCATCGCCTGCTCGGATTGGTCAGAGCTTAGAGAATATATGCAGAGCGCGGTTTAAAACAACTTCAGGTTTAAACAGTTTAAAGGGCCCATATTACGCTATTTCTGTTCTCTGTTATAATGTTGTTTCCTCATCACAAACAGACCTGGAGTTGTGTTTTGTTTCATTCACACATGTCTAACACACAAACCCTGCAAACAGAAAACACTCTGTTGCACCTTGTGATGTCATGTGGTAATACAGGAAGTGCTCCACTGTGTTTTTAAACTCCATACACCTTCACTAGAATCAGTCCTGGAATTTCCAATCTCTACTGAACCAAAGGTAAAAGGTAGTTATTAACTTGAAAACTACCGCTTCATGACAACACAAGTTGGAACAGAGCATTTTGAGCTCATGACAACAAAGTTGGAACAGAGCATTTTGAGCTTTGGAGATGAGAGACTAATAATAAAGTGTTACTCAAACATGTGTGAATGAAACAAAACACAACTCCAGGTATGTTTTTGAGGAGGTAACAACATTATAACATGGCTTAAAGCTCATAAGAGTCAGTGTTGCCAAATGTCGGACCTCTAAATAATCAAGTTTTGTATAAAATAGTGATCTAAAATGCAACAAAAATAATTAACTAGTACTTTGAATTGTATTTTTCATGTGTACTTTATATCTAATATATATATATACTTAAAGGGACAGTATGTACTGTATTTTCTGGAGTATAAGTCGCACCGGAGTATAAGTCGCACCAGCCAAAAAATGCATAATAACAAAGAAAAAAAAACATTTCACATATTAATCACATCTGAGTATAAGTCGCACCCCCGGCCAAACTATGAAAAAAAGTGCGACTTATAGTCCGGAAAACACGTTAAGTTGTTGACTTTAAATGTGATAAACATGACCTAACTGTGTCCCAGATACGATGTTCAAATCAAATATAGCTTTTACTGTGACAACTGATTCTTACTTACAAAATCATTGAACACGCTGGACAAATAATTTGTTTTGGTTCTCGAGACGATTATCCAATCAGAAAGCATTGCCTGCATCTAATCATAAATTTATCATCTAAGAATCAGGAAGTAACGCTGGTGCTCTGCTAGCATACAAGTTGTTAGCATTACTGTAACGGCCAAACCCTGCTCTGGCCTGTGAAAGCTGTGGGGCGACAGTAGCTCGGTTGGTAGAGCGTTTGCCACTGATCAAAAGGTTGGCGGTTTGAATCCCGCTCTTGACGTAAACGTCACCGGTTGAGCGGTCAGATCCACCGACCCACAGGTTGGCGGTGCGATTCCAACTCCCACAGATGAATGCTGCCGTTGTGTCCTTGGGCGAGACACTTAACCCACCTCACCCCAGTACCTGTATGTGTATGTGTGTGTGAACGGGTGAGTGGTTTCTCGATGTAAAGCGTTTTGAGTGCCTTGACGGTGGAAAAGCGCTATATAAAAATGTCACTATTTACCTTTTTTATGAAAAGTGCTTATAAACTCATCATGGTGAATAATTAGGATGTTATGAATGTTTTAGAAAAGTGAGTAACCCAAACCCTAACCCAAACCCTGCCGAAAACGATTTAAAATGAATTAGCTCTATTTCTCACTTTTATACGACTGTGAAAATCCGGTACATCCCCTTTAAATCTACGCCGCTTAACTCCGCGTCACAATATTTTCCCGCTTTGTCGATAATATTACAAACCCCCACGCTATTACACAACCATTGCGTAGTTCAAATGCTTGCTTCAGTTGACTGTTTTGCCTTTCGAGTTGCTGCGTGCCTGTTAGCCTCGGAGAGACGCCTGACATGAGAAGAAAGCCCAAATCTGTTCTAGCCAACTCTCTGTGACAGGTGGAGAAGAGGAGACGGAACAACAAAGGAGTATCTGACGCTTCACCTGGAGGCACCCCCCACAAAAAGCCAGGCTGCAGATGAAGAGTTTTATATAACCTCACCCAGATCTGTGCTTTTCAGTTTTACATCTGCAGAGCCACCTCCCAAGAGAACTATCTAGAAGTGTGAAAGTAGTGGCTCTGTGTGTTAAGTGGGTAAGTTACAGTCCAAATTTTCGCTTTCGCTTTTATGAGTAAAGCCGAGGTACCCGGTAATAGTGACGGGACTTTCGGATCCCATCTTCTGGATCCGTTCTCTTCAAAGAGCCGTTCAAAAGACTGGCTCTTTTTTACTATGACAGAAGCCAATTTGAGAACTCATTTTATCTGCAAACTAATCACAGAGAGACATGACCGAGCCTCAGATGAGTTTAAAATGGTTCAAACTGAGAGTGGGAGTGAATTATGCATAATCTAAGTCAAATGTTGCACTACGATAATGATAACAAACTGTTATTATGATGCCAAATATTTCAGTCTTGTCTCCAGTAGTGATGGGACTTTCAGCTCTTTTATGGGATCCGAATCTTTTGGATCTGGTCATTTCAAAGAGCCACTGAAAAGACTGGCTCTTTTACTGTTTATATATGTGACAGAAGCCAATGTGAGAACTCATTTTAACTACAAACTAATCACAGAGAGACATGACCAAGTCTCAGATGTGTTTAAAATGGTTCAAACTGAGAGTGGGAGTGTGTTTACCCTTTGGAATGATGCAAAATCTAACAAAAACACTGCACTACAATAATGATAATTTAAAAGCTAACTGATATTACAATGCCAAATATGTTTTTTCTGCACAAATCTTTCACTCGTGTCATCTGCTCTGCTTCTGTGCTGATTCTTGTGTTGGTTCGGCGTTGATCGGTATAAAAATGCATAAAAATTGGAAAGAAAAAGAATCGGTTCTTTTGAAAAATGAGATCCAGGTCCAACTGTTTACATTAAGGAACCGTTCAAAAGAGCCGACTCATTCACAAACGTGACTACCCGATAATCACATCGTGGAAGAAGTATTTAAATCTGTCTAAAGCCTAGTGTCCACTGCATGATATTTTATAATTTTAAAAGATTATTGGATGTCACACTACACAGCGTGAGGAATTTAAATGGTACGACAGCACACATGCGAACCAAACGACCAAAGTTAGTCAGGCTCTTTGTGGTTAGCTGAGGCTAGTGCTTTATGCTAGCGGTGTTTCTGCGTTTGTAAAAGTTTTAAATGAAAGGGAATCGGGGAGAGATAGTCCCGTTCCCGCTCTTCTGCTGTTACTGAGGAGCGCTTGTTAGTGATGTGACGTTTATGAACGAGTCGGCTCTTTTGAACGGTCCCTTAATGTGAACTGTTGGAATCGGATCTCATTTTTTAAAAGAACCAAATCTTTTTATGCATACACTGGTTAACGCTGAACCAATGCAAAATTCAGCACAGGAGCTCGGATCTCATTTTTAAAAGAACCAAATCTTTTTATGCATACACTGGTTAACGCTGAACCAATGCAAGATTCAGCACAGGAGCAGAGCAGTTTTATTATTAGTTATATTATTATTATTATTAGTAGAAGTATCATTGTAGTGAAACGTTTTAGATTCTGCATAATTCCAAAGGGTAAATACACTCCCACTCTCAGTTTGAACCATTTCTAACACGTCTGAGCCTTGGTCGTTTCTCTCTGTGATTAGTGAGTTCTCACATTGGCTTCTGTCATATAAATAAATAGTAAAAGAGCCAGTCTTTGAACGGCTCTTTGAAATGAACGGATCCAAAAAAGTCAGATTCATAAAAGAGCTGAAAGTCCCATCACTAGCGCTTGTGTTTACTGTTGATCACGTTTGACAAAGACTGATCGCAGACAATCGCAGGTTGTTCTTGGTCGTACGACGGTTCTAAGTTTGATCTTCGTCCCCTGTTTCACTGTGAGACTACGACCCACGATTTTTCCCCTCGATCAGTCATCTTTCGTTTCAGACGGCCAAAATCGCGCAGTGGATACCTAGCTTAACTCATCCCTAGCGCTCACAAACCCATTAGCGCTTAAAGAGACACATGCATTAATCTTTGGGTGCGTGCACGGCCTTAGAACAATTTTTTCAGACGGCGAAGTGAAACTGGGGTGGACCACCCAAGAGCAGCCAATCAGAGCGCTGCTTTTAGCGCTTAGTCCCAGGTTGACGAGAAATGCAAAGTGGCTCATTACAATAAACTCTTTGGGGATGTCACCATGAGCTTGGGATTGAGGATTTTGATTTTTAATAGATTTTTTATTTTTTTGTGGGGGTCTTGATTTTGTTTTCATACAAATTTTTTTTTAAAAATGATCGCTAAAAAAAAAACCCCAAAATGTACCCATTAACAAAAAAAGTAGATACCTAAGTTTTAAAAGTGCTCTACCTGATGTTTACCTTTTTAAAAATGAGAACACAGAGCAAATACATTTTAAACTGTTTGGCGCAGTCCACTCGTATTCGTATTCCTTAAGGCATCCCTAATTATACGCCATGATAAATTTGTAAGCGACCTTTCAGAGACCAGAGCGGAGTTTGCGTACGTTACGGTAATGCTAAAAACAGCTAGCATTCTAACAGCGTACCGACATTGATTCCTGGTTCACGAATGATAAAAACGCTTTAGAATTAGATACGGACAGCACACAATTGTCCCATTTTAACCATAAGAGCTGCTCTTACTGGGTCAAAACAAATTTTACATACATGAAAAAAATCAGGTACATTCACTTTAGGTACCAACATTTATAGGCCTCCAAAAAAGACAAAACTTCTTAAGTTTTTTCCTTTATTTGACTTTCTCTACCTGTCATAAGTGCAACAGCGAGACAAGCCGTCCGCAGATATTCATAAAACAACATTATTTATGGTTGAATGGAGCGATCATGACGGCACTTAGTCCAATTACATCGTGGTACAGTGCGTTAGAGCATAATGGCTCAGTCCTCCCACCTCAAACATTATCTTACCCCCGCGCTGCTCAAGTCAATAATTACAGGTCACTCTATAAGTCTCTATACGTGTGGGAGCCCATTAGAACATTACGTCTGTGGGAATGTATGGGGGAAATGACAAATGAGTGAAATCTAGGGAATAGTTAGGTAGGTAGTGCTCATATTCGAAAATGTGATGTTCTAATTTTAGATGAAGGAGAGCAAGCGATAGAGAAATAGCTTTTCCGTGCTGTGCCAGCCCCACACTGCCAGCTCAGTCCTTGTTGTCTTGGCCTACGTCTTCAGAGGTATAATACTCCCTACAGTGGAAGTATAGTCAGAATGGACTAGACTGGAATTGACGGTATTACCACAATCCCTCGAGGGGTCATGTCTTTGGGTCAGAATTCTATGGTGAATTTGCTGTTTAATTGTCAGATTTCAGAATTCTTGACCTGGTTTATCCCGTAGACTGTATAAAGAAGTGGACTAAGTGAATGTGACTTTACCCATAGCGTTCGGCTCCAGTCAAATGAAGTTCATCGAGTCTAGAGCAGTTACCAGGGGCCAATTTGGAGCCGAAACAAAAACTGTCACAAAGTTCATCGTCTTGTCTTTCAGTGTAAATAAACTAAAGTCAAATAACTTTTTCACAATAGCCTCAGAAACAGGTACCATTATTCAACTCCAAAAAGGCGTGATTGTTGTCAGCTTGCGGAGCCAATCCCAAACAAAAATTGCTCATTTTCAACATCTGTGGATTTTAGTTTGGATATTTCTTTCAAAAACAGCGAATCTCCCGTAGAGTTATCCAGGCCCCGCCCACCATCTGAAATGAAGTGTAGACCGGGAACGCAGACTATTCTACAAGACTAAACAATGAAATGAGAATCACTTTTTTCGTGAGCTAAAGTGAGATCGGGTCTACAAATTAGCAAATCAATCTTGTGAATTAAAGTCAACTGACAACAATTGGCTCTGTGTATTTGAATAACGCCACCAGCATATTAATCACCATAGATCATTTGTGCTGAAAGAGATTTGTTTTGTTATAAGTGGACAAGTGTAACCACTATCGTATTTTGAGTTGGTTGAGCTGTTGTTTATGGCAATCAGCGCATTAAGACTGACACAGGAGAAACAGAGCTGCTTATGGAGTTTGCATATGAATGACAAAACACAGATTTGGCTGAAGTAAAATGAAATGTATTTGGCAAAAATCCCCATAATAAAATAGTTGATATATTAATAATTTAATTAAACGATAATTAATAACAGCCTTTTGACTTCGTGTGAGCGACTTCAGTTCATTTTTTTGTTAAAGTTTTGTGACTTTGTTTGAAAGAGCGCAGTTCATTCCTTTTTTAGGCTGTAGTTCAGTTCAAAATAACGCAAATTAATGAAACAAAATGCGCAAAGTTCATAATCCATGGACAGCAGGGTAAAAAAAACTAAATTGGTTAGTCCTACCAGCTCGCCATCAGAAGAGAGATCACAGCTCAGAGTCCCATCAAAAAACCTGACCACTGAGTTGTAATTGCTCTAGAGTGTGTAAATAAGGCTTAAACCTGATTAGTAGTCGCTCAGTTTGGGACCGGTCCAGACGCCAGTTGCACGGACACAGTGACAGAGGACTGGGAGGGGCGTTCCACCAGTCGGGGCTGAGCAAATCGGCGAAAAACACCGATCAGGTAAAGCTAACCCGAGGTGGCAGGGGTTACGTAAGCGCCATAATTACAGAGAACTATGAACCAGGTCAAAACATGTGAATTTTGACAGTTCAAGCAAATGAGTTCACGCCATTCTGACCTTTCCTCCACCTCAATGTCAAACTATTGCAGATGTGGATTTAGAATATTTAATGTCTCATGTGATGTGGCTCGGTTGAACACTGTCTCTGCTCTCCTCCGGTTATGCTTCACTTTGCTTCAGTCGCCTTGTTTAATATTGCAGTCGCATACACACACATAGCACTATGCACTAGCTTAACTGCAGACACCACTGACCATCCCACATCCCCATCCCACAACTCTGAATCCATCTATTTGGTTATTATTTACTATAAACATGATTTAAAGAACACATATTATGCATTCTTGTGGCTTTAGTTCCCTTTTAAACGTGCTTTTGGTCATCTGGGCGTTAAGTTTTCACATTTCTAACTTAAAATAATGTCTACATTTGGAAAAAACACTTTATAAACTACACCACCATTTCCTATGAGGCATTTAGGCATTGGAGCTCCATCTGCTGGCAGCAACGGGACTGAACAATGGGAAAATAAACAAATGTAGCACTTAGGAAACATGGATGCTATGTTAATAGAGCCTGCGTTGGTTTTTAACACAGTTTGACACAGAACAAGTCCATTGATGGGTTTATGGGCCGAATCTGTCTACATCTCCAAAGCTCAAAATGCTCTGTTCCACCTTGTGATGTCATGAAGCGGTAGTTTTCAAGTTAACAGCTACCTTTTACTTTTTGTTCAGTAGAGATTGGCAATTCCAGGGCTGAAATCATCCAAATGATTCTAGTGAAGGAGTGTGGGGTTTAAAAACACAGTGGAGCACTTCCTGTATCACCACATGACATCACAAGGTGGAACAGAGTGTTTTCTGTTTGAGAGAAGAACTCAGCCTATGCAGGGTTTGTGTGTTAAACGTGTGAATGAAGCAAAACACAGCTCCAGGTCTGTTTGTGATGAGGAAATAACATTATAACATAGATCAGAAAATAGTGTAATGTGGGACCTTTAAAAACAGCGAAACAGAGAAAACGACTTTGTACTAATCGCTTAATTAAACCAGTGTGAATGAAGCAAAACACAACTCCAGGTATGTTTTTGATGAGGGGACATAGCAGGTACCAAAACGTAACATGGCGGTGTAAATATGCTCACAGTGAATACCCCGTAGACACGTAATACTCCCTAATGGAGACAAGCAGGCGGCAGATCTTGCCCCAGAAAAGTTACAAAGATCGTGATTTCGCGTATCCTTCCCCCCTGTTTTTTGTCTCCCATCTCCGTTCTCTCTGTATCTTCACCTCCTTTGCCCTCTTGTCATCTTCCCTGCGATGTTTTAAACCCTCCGTACCGTCTCGTCCTCCGGCCCAAATTGAGCTCGGGGCAATTAAGATAGCTGTCGAGGCCTCGCTGACAGCAATTACAAGGTGTGCTGGTATTCACACAGGGAGAGAGGGCTTTTTAGACATGTGTACTGCTCCTCTCCTCCGCCGCACCGAAGAACAAGTTCACTCCAGAGGGAATCTAAAGTGAAGAACCACAAAAAACGTGTCTGATTGAGAGGAGATGAGGAAAGGAGATAGGAGATAGGCGGTAGGAGATAGGAGGTAGGAAACAAAATAGAAGAGTTGAGGGTTTGTACTAGAATTCGAGTGGCATGTTACATTTTTTTTCGTTTCCCGTTTATCTTTATTTATACAGGGAGAGGCCCAATGAGAGTACAACGTTCTTTTTCACGAGCGCCCTGTTCAAATACAGAATACAAACAGAAACAAATAACTACATAGATCCATTTAAAAACATTAAAAACAGGAGCAGGTCTGATTATAAATGTTCATCACCAGATTATTAAAGTGCATCAGTGGCACCAATGTATCCAGTTTTGTATGTCCTTGAAATGTATTCCTTGCAGTCAGTTTAAATCCGGCGTGAAGAGGTTTTATATGTCACCTTTGTATGTTTGAGTAATCTAGCGATCTCTCCCGAACCCTATTCCAACCCTTGGGTTAGCAGTACAAGCCTTAGCCCACAAACCAATGTAACACATGCTCCTGCTCCACCATTTTTCATAAATATACAAAAGCATGATGCAGAACAACGCACTACAACTTCACAAACCTGATGCGATGTGCAGCGGCTTCATTAGCGAAATGCGCAGCGATTGTGTTGTGATAGCGCTCTGAAGCGGGAGTGAGTTAGCGTGATGAGCAGGAACTCGAAATGAAAAAAAATGAAAATGAAACATAGCATTTTCAAAGGTGCTGATCTAAATATGCTCTAAATATGTAGATTAAGGTAGCTATCAGAGTAATAGTACTGACAGAGGTAACAGTAGTTGTAGCAGTATTAGTAGCAAGAATGTGCGCTATAATTTGAGTGAAATGTGTAAATATCTAAATGGTTAGAATTGAGTTTAGAGTTTATATGTTCAAAGCCCAATACATGTTTTATATTAATATGGTAGAAGTAGCAGCAGAAGCAGCAGCTGTAGTAGTAGTATTATTAGTAGCAGTAGTCACAGCACCAGTATTAGTAATATGTTGCAGTAGTAGTAGTGGCAGGAGTAGTCTGTGTAATCCCTCACTCGTCCAGGTATGATCCATAGTAAAAAAGAATTGTTCTTTTACTACAGTAGCAGGAGTAGTAGTAATAGCAGCAGCAGCAGCAGCAGTAGTAGTATTATTTGTGGTCGTAGCCAGTATAACTTTAAAAATAAAAATACAAAGATCATTTTATTAAATACAGATGACTGTAGAAGAAATATTAAAGTTAAAGAGGTGAGAGTTTCCTTCCAGGCACACGTCTGCGTCTCATCTGCAACAGTAAAGCAGAAGTTCACACTTAAAAGCATCAAAAGTGAGGAACTATAAAAAGTGTTTAAGAGGAGACGAGCAGAGGAGCAGGGAGGACTTTCCAAAGAAAAGATCAATACTCAAGTTAGATTTAAGTTAAAAAGCCGTACAAGTTCTGTCCTTCTGTCCTTAGGCAAGACACTTCACCTTGGTATGTGTGTTTTTGTAAGTAGGTAACGTTTATTTATATAGCACAGTGTGTGTGAGAGTGCTGGTGGTGCTTGGCAGCCTTGCTTCCATCAGTCTGCCCCAAGGCAGCTGTGGCTACAATAGTAGCCTATTCCCACCAAGTGTGGAGTGAATGCGCAATGACTACGAGTAGCACTTTAAGAGGCTGTAACATGCATTACAATTGTAAGTTAGTTGTATTAGGATAGTGAGGTTGTGGAATTAAAGAACACATATTATGAATGATTTGTATTGTTATTTTGCCTTTAAAACATGCTCTTGAGTACCTCCTGTGCTCCTCATTTCCTAATCTGGTCCAGCTCGCCAACTAGTGGCTACAGAGGAAATTAACATGTGGAAAACAATAAAACTAGGTAATGCAATTTAGACGGTAGAAATGCTCAAAGCGAGTTTCGTGATAATTTATAGACTTAAACACTGTGCAGGGTTTCTAACTGTGACATAACAATCCTGGGAATGTCTAATGGAGCGTTTTGTCAGGTTCTGAGACTAAGGACTTTTTTTTTTTTTTTTATAGGGGATTACTGAAACCAGCATGAATGAAGCAAAATACAACTCCAGGCATGGTTGGTTATAAGCTCAAAAATGTCAATTTTGCATAATATGTGTTTTTTAAAGTCCAAAGTGTTAGTAGAGTTTCATCCATTCTTTGGAAAGTACTTTGTCAGTGTTACAGCACAAATAGTTCCAAGGCCTTTGAGATTTTCTTTTGTATCTCTGCCGCTTCAGAAAACATCTTCAGCTTCATTCAAACTTTTTATTGTTACCAAACTATTGGAAAACTTCAAAAACATGTTGTTGGCTTTGTGTTGTGCATTTTCGTTTTAACATCCAGATAAATGTATGAAAGTTGGCAGAAATCTGTTATTCGTTCAGTGCCACCTGGACAGACCTTGTATTTGTACCAAGTATTTGGAAATGTGACAGTTTTATCACCATTTAGCTACCTCCAAGTCTAAAAATACATTAAAGGAACAATATAATACGTTGTTCCCTCATGAAAAAATAAATAAATAAAAATAAATAAATAAATTAATAATAATAATAGTAATAATAATAATAATAATACAAAATACATAAATACATTTATAAAAGTATTATCCTGCAAATTCAGGCTATTTTGGTTATTTTGTCATTTTGTGATTGCTGTTGCATAAGCATGTACTAAAGTGCCATAGCATTAGCAACAAACTGAAGTAGTAAACCCTTTAGTTATTCCATCTTAGCCTATTCTTTCCTTACTTACCCTTTGATTCAGTGTCATCTTGAGTGCGTTAAACTGCTCGCTGGTGCATACACGTGTACTAAAATGCCATAATAGTAGTAGTAGCAAAAAGTAAAGTATTGAACCCTTTAGTTATTCCATCTTAGCCTATTCTTTCCTTACTTACCCTTTGATTTAGTGTCATTTTGAGTACATTAAACTGCTTGCTGGTGCATAAGTGTGAATTAAAATGCCATAGTAGTAGCAAAAAGTAAAGTAGTAAAGCCTTTAATTATTTCATCTTGGCCTTTCCTTACCACCCTTTGATTTAGTGCAGGGGTGTCCAAACTATGACTCGGGGGCCAAATGCAGCGCTCAGTTTTTTGTTGGCCCTCAGGCTTCCTGTTAAATTGGCAAAAAATACCAAAATTAGTTCTTTTTATAGCATTTTTAAAATTTCTCCTATTATAACTGAAATAACAAACATTTTGATGTGATACAGACTTAAATGTTCCTAGACTTATTAAAGTGGTGCCCCAGACAAACCTACATCAAATGCTTTCCTTTTTTATTTACAAAAAGTAAAACAGTAAACCCTTTAGTACTTCCATCTTAGCCTATTCTTTCCTTACTTACCCTTTGATTTAGTGTCATTTTGAGTGCGTTAAACTGCTCACTGGTGCATACTTGTGTACTACAATACCGTAATAGTAGTAGCAAAAAGTAAAGTAGTAAACCCTTTAGTTATTCTAATCTTATCCCATTCTTTCCTTACTTACCCTTTGATTTAGTGTCATTTTGAGTACATTAAACTGCTCGCTGGTGCATACTTGTGTACTACAATGCCATAATAGTATTAGCAAAAAGTAAAGCAGTAAACCCTTTAGTTATTCTAATCTTATCCCATTCTTTCCTTACTTACCCTTTGATTTAGTGTCATTTCGAGTGCATTAAACTGCTCGTTGGTGCATAAGCGTGCGCTAAAATGCCAGTGCCCACCCGAGGTCACAGGTTGAGTCTATGAGAAATGGCGTGGTATTACCGGGGCTAATTGATATTTGTTTTGTGTGCGTTCTGAAGCCAAGAGAGCGTGTGTGCGGGAGAGATTTTCATGTAAATTACGTTGCCTTTTTAATTCGTGTAATAGCGAGCAATAGCAAGGTTCCTGGTTCATTAGCGCTGGCCTCCTGACATATGAGAGATGGATGGAGTGTGGTTTTGTACAGTTCAAATACGGACATGACTTGCTTAGGATCCTGAGGGGGAGCTAGCTAAAAGTACTGCGCTTTGAATAATACAAACACTGAGAATTGGATAAAAGTTTTAGTTGGATTAAAAAAGATGAATAAACTGGGATTTCAAAAATATTTTAAGCATATTTAGAGTAGACCGTATAGCTTTGGTATTTCATGTATACGACTTAAAGAGTGGGTATTATGCAAAACTTTCTACCGTGTTATAACATTTCCTCGTCAAAAACATGCCTGAAGAGGTTTTATATGTCATCCATGCATGTTTCAGTAATTTAGCGATCTCTCCCGCGCCCTATTTGAACCCTCCACACGGTTAGCAGTCGGCTTTTATCCAATGCTCACCCTACAAGCCTACGTCATTCAAATATACAAAAGCATGATACAAAACTGTACACAACAACTTGGAAAGTTAAAACCATACTTCGGAACATTCTCTTTGGGGATAGATACGTTTTATGCCATGCTGTTGAAGATTAAAGCCAAAGGAACGACATTTCCATGACAAACAAGCAGGTGGAGGTCCTCCTTCAGGCCAAATAAGAGTCAGGTTTGTGGAGACGCAAGCCCGCTCACCGTAAGAATGCACGCTGCTTTAACTGTAGTTTATTTTGGCGCTAAAAAGTTACACAGTGGGGCTTTAAAGATATGCTGTGTAATTTTTTTTGTTGCTTGCTTGTCTCCATGAAGATGTTATTGGTTTGCCTGAAATGTTTCACAGTACTTTACAGTACTTTTCACTGACTCCATGGAGGTGACGTTACCATGCCAAGTTACAAATCAGATCTGTGGTAGAGGCACGCTCAGAGTAAAAAAGCACTCTAATTTCTCAGCATATTTATGTACATGTATCTTTAAAAGCACATTTAAAAGCACAGACTCAGTCCTACACATTAGACTTACTTGATTTCACTTGTAAATTAAAGCTCCAGCGATAAACAAACTAAAAGCAACAGAATGACCTTGGTGCTTTGTACTTACCAGCCCATTGAGACTCACTGTAATTAAGTAATTAGCATCTAATAGTTGAAAGCATATAAGTACTACATAAGGTTACCACATTCAACCTTACTGAAGCTGCACTGCCAAGGTTGGTCTAGATTTACACGTTTTTCTATTTACACTTGAAGAAAGAACCATAAAAGGTCAAATAGGATTAACCCTTATTCACAAAATGATCTGAACTATGAGTGAGGGACTCTGCAGAACATGTCAACATATATGTTGGTGTTGTTGAGGTCATTGTGGCAGAGTGGTAAGCAAGTATGTGGGTTGAATGAAGAAATATGTAGCTGTCAAAGTATAGGTGATACACAGCAATCCACATTTTCAGTTCCATACAGTTCTTGCCTGGGAGGAGAGTGCACACTTCTCCAATACTTTTTCAATATGTGAGTCTGGTGATCAGGGCAGATGTTTGGATGGGCGTGATTGACAGGCGGGTTAGCCAATCAGGGACACGCATGGTTCCTCCGTATCAAAACAAATATGGCTGCTCAGGAAGAAAGACAGGAAAAAATATCACAGGGAACAGAAAAAGATTGCGGTTTTCTGCAGAATCAGTGAGCGAAGCACTAAACTCTGTTAATCTGAGGTGAAATAAATGTAATTTTATTTAAAAATATAGGTGACCACTGAGCTCCTTCGATTCACCTCTGGCACTGAAATAAACAAACCTGATTGGACGATCATGTTTGGTTGTGATTGTGGAGAGGAGATGGAGGGAGTGGGGAGTGGACTGATACAGTGAGTTATCATTCAGCCAGTACAATGCAGTTCTAAAAGTAAGCAGTTTGGTACACATAACGTTTTTTGCAGATAGTAACTAGTGTATAGAGCAGGGGTCGGCAACTCGCGGCTCCGGAGCCACATGCGGCCCTTTCATCCTTATACTGCTGCTCCGCATGGCTTGGGAAAATAACTTATAAGTTTAATTGAAGTGTGTTTTATTTGTGTTAGTTCTTTTTTTATAAATTGTAGTTCTAAATTGGAAGAGTATTATGATCTTGAAATATTAAAATAAAATCATATTTTATTATTTTTCTTCGCTCAAAATAAGCATCACACTCATGGAAGCCAGTGTACCCGCTAAAAAGTGTAAGTCAACCTGATCTGGAGCTGGCTGACATAGCTGACAAAGATATGTGGGTGTCCAAATTCAAACGCCTGACAGAGGATCTTAAGATGTTGCCCATCAGAAGGTCACTCTTGCTCAGAATCACAAATGGAGTGATATTGAGAACTTTCGAAGACCGGACAAACTCGTGTTTAAAACATGGAATGCCATCCCTGACACCTACATAAACTTGAAGAAATATGCATTTGGAGTCCTGTTGATCTTCGAATCCAATATTCTCCACGTTAAAAACAAACACCGCTCACGCCTCACAGACGGCAGCTCACAGTCCTGCGTAAAGATGAAAGTGACTTCAACAGCCCCGATTTGCAGGCGCTGTGCAGAGGTTGAGGAGCAGAAGTCCCATCAACCAGGCAAAATAAATGTTTATGCAGATATTTTGCTTCATAGATTTCAATGGAGAATTGGGGAAAAGTTTCGCCACTTAAATCTGGTATAAAGTTGATTTGTGTAAAATTTTCAATGTTCATGTGACCAACAAGTCAACACTGCAACAATTCTCTTAAGGCTCTGTAGTCCTGATCGAATGTCAAGATCGGCCCCATGCAAAATAATACAACCTGAATAGTGATGGCAGCTCCCACGGCAACTTCCGGAATAAAGTGAATAGGTTATATGTTTGTTTAAAGAAGTTTTTTCATGTAATAAAATTATTTTTTCCCCAGTACAGATACACTGTAAAAGCAGATCTTAGGGTCAAAGTGAGGCTGCTGTGTGCTGTCTGCACCTAACTATAAACCATTTTCATCATCTGCGAACCAGGTACTAATGCTGGTGTGTTGTTAGCATTACCGTGATGACAAAACTCCACTCTGAAAGTGCTTATAAACTCATTATAGCTTTTAAACTCACCATGGTGAATAATTATATTGCTCAGAATGCATAAGGTAAGAGAGGAATAACTTTGGACCACTGCAAACCGTTTAAAATGAAGCATTTTTCACATATTTGTTTCTGAGGTACAGCGCGTCCTTCCTGAGAGCTGGAACGACTTTTTCTCACCTCTCTACGCCAACCAAGAAGCGCTCCTCCCTCTCCTCTATTAGTTTAGCTTTAGAAGGCAGTAAAATCACAATAGCTCTTGCCACATTATGTTTCCATTGCGAAGAAATGTGCATTTAAATCGATTTTTGATTTGACTGCGGTTGGCCTTGTGCGCGGTGGTTTGGTGTGCAGATCCATGGACACAGCTGGGATGATGGATGCACTGAGGCGGACACAATGTAAGCTGGCTCTGACCCCAGCCCCGAGCAGCCAAAGCTCAGGGAGAGAAGGGGGGAGTACTGCAGGCAACAAGTGGAACAGACAGTAGGAAAAGCAAGGGATCACTAAATCTGTATGGGATTTTATGTGTAGTTAACGTGTATGGAAAATGTGCTCTATGCAATACTAGGTGGGAGCTTTTTAAAAATGGTTGTTGTTTGGAGATACGCAAAATTATACGCAAAATTTTAATCTTAAAAGCAGTGTACCTGGTTTTTACCCATGTACTTGAGCAAAATTTGTCTCGCCCCAGTACAGGAATACTATTGTATAAGAAGCACTTGGCGACAGTAGCTCAATTGGCAGCGTGTTTGTCCACTGACCCGAAGGTTGGCGGTTCAAATCGTGCTCTCGACGTAAACATCATTGGTAGACCAGTAAGATCCACTGACCCACTGGTTGGCGGTGGGATTCCAGCTCCCATAGATGAATGCTGCCGTTGTGTCCTTGGGCAAGACACCTGAATATGTGTGTGTGTGTGTGTGTGTGTGAGTGGTTCCTTGATAAAAAGCGCTTTGAAGGTGGAAAACCGCTATATAAAAATATGACCATTTACCACTTGATGCCAGAATGCCTGCGTGCTGTCTGCATCTAATTATAAAGCGTTTGTTGTTGTCCGGATTAGCATGCTAGTTGTTGTTAACATTACCATGGCAGCATAACAGAACTAGGTAATTTTAAACGTTATTTATAAAGCGTTTTATTGTCTGTTCAGAAAGTGCACATTAGCATGCTAGGTGTTGTTAAAGTTACACTGACAGTAAAACAGAACTGGATTATTTTCGATTTGCAGTGGTCCAAGGTTATTCCTCATTTACTTTATGCATTTTGAGCATCCTAATTATACACCATGATGAGTTTATAAGAGCTTTTCACAACCTTCAGAGGCCAGAGCGGAGTTTGCCGTCGAGTCGTGGTAATGCTAACAACAGCTAACATGCTAACAATGCACTTCTTGATACTCAGACAATAAAACGCTTTATAATTATATGTAGACAGTACACAGATTTATTGTGGGGCAAGGCAAATTTTGTTGAAATACATGGAAAAATAATTGGTACAGGCCCACTACAGGTGTATTTTTAGCTGCTGATTAGAAATGAAAAATTGTTGTAAACACTTCTACCTTCTGTGACTAGCAATTCCTTCTTAAAAATGAGCTGTGGTTGGTCCTGTTGCTCATGTTTTGGGCTTAAAAATAAATCCTTTCCTGGCCACTGGACACAGACCTGCTGCAGTAAGGACATTTCCACCATTAAAAACATGACATATAGTGTATGGAGTCAAAGACGACTCAGAAGACCTTGAAATGCCATATAGAGCTTGTCTGTACAATGATAAGGCTCCACCATAAAAGAGGATCAAACCAGATTAAAAAAAAAAAAAATCATTGTATACAAGCTCAAATCCATTTTTTCAGATTGCTTGTGAGCTTAACTTCATATTTTTGACAAAAACATGCAACATGCTAATTCCATCCTGTGAACTTACAACAAATTGTCTTGTTTCCTGTGTCTCCGGTCATGTAATATTAACTGATACAACGGGAATAATAATGTGATAATTACCCCAGCAGGGGGGAGGAGTTAGGAAGAGCTGATAAGACTTTAAAGAGGGATTAAACACCTAAGCCTCTTTTCCACTGGCAGAGTTCGCTTGGGGCTGCCTTGGTGCGGTTTGCGAGGGGCCAACGCCTGCGGAGCGTTTCCATCACAGTCGTCCCAAGCGTGACACAGGTCTAGCAAGACACACTGATGGTGTGTCGCAGGTGATGGACAGCTGTAAAAAACGGGTGCTAAAGGAGCATCAACATTGATCGACACTGAAGGAGAAGTGATGAAGAGTTTAAGGTCATCATCCCTCTGTTTATGAACCTGCAACCTGAACACGCTGCTTTGTGTCACCGAGCGCCAGAAGCAGCGGCGACTACAGAGACACGAGCAAATGCACAAACTGTTCCTGCAGAGCAACGATACACAGACAGTGCTGCAGAAGAACACTTTCACTGCTGTTATTGAAGCCACGTAACAGCCCGAGAGCTCGATCTACGACGTGCAGCTTTCACCGAGGTGGAGTGGTTGGAAAATTTCCAGATGTCAGAAGAGACTTTTGAGTGGTTGTGTGTCAGGGTTAAATGGCAGCTGGAGAGGAGGGACACGAGCTTTAGACACTGTGCTGTTGCTCTTTGGAGGCTGGCCACCGATGCAGAATACAGCACCATCTCTCATTTGTTTGGCGTCAGCAGATCTGTTGTTTGTCTGTTGTTTCAGATAGAGCTGCTAAACTGGGTAGAGCCTGGAGAACTAAAGGAGAAAGTGAGGTCAGGATGAGTGTTCTTACGGAAATTAAAATCTCCCATAGAGTTATAGGCTCCTGAAATTACACCATCATCACGTTCACATGCTTCTCTAGTCAACAACAAGGGCCATTTCTTACACTGACCATTCCATAAGTATAAATTTTCGCATTTTTAGAGTGTTCTTTGAATTCTTTTGAGCTCTATATACAATGTAGTGTCGGTAATTGCCTCACCCCGAGCATTATGGTGTGCTAATACATTCTTTAATAGTACTAAAGAGCGCAGCGGTCAGCTAATGGAAAAGTACTGTTTGGAGTCTAGCTGTACGTATGTGTGTGTTGCCCCTAACCAGAGGAGAAGCCAATCCAATCCTCACCGCTACAGGCACAGGTCAGAAGGATGTGTCCACTACAAATGGATACTGACCGCAATGGGAACGGCAAGGCCAAGAAATCACTACACTATTATTATACAAGATAAGCAGGCACCAACATGATATAGCCTTTTTTTCAAGTGCTCCCTTAAAGTTATGCAGTCCATCTTCCACAAGCAAGGACCAAAACACCAGAATATGGAGTAAATATGTTTTTAATTTATTTTTATTCCGGTAGACAAACAGAAATTCAGGTCAGCTTGGGGCTTTCGAGGAGGGAATCGGCTCTCGGGCTTTGTATCGCCTTCATATAGTGTGGTGATACATTCTTTAACACTACAAAAGGGCACAGCGGTCAGCTAATGGAAAAAAAGTACGATTTGGAGAGCTGCTATCGGTTTGTATGTGTGTGTCGCTCCCAGGCTGTAGCAAAGGGCTAGTGGTCCAGAGGGGAAACCAATCCAATCCTCACTTGTACAGGCGCAGGTCATAGGGCTGTGTCCACTCATACAACACAGATACTGAGTGAATGGGAACAGCAAGGCCCGCGGATCTCTACACTAATATTATACGGGATAAGCGGGCACCAACAAAATATAGTCTTAATTATTTTTTATCAAGTGATCTCTTAAACCAGCATTATGTATATGTTTGGGTGCATGGACCACACACTTGTATCTTTTATCAGGCGTTTAGGCAATTACCAGTGATTGTTATTTCTCAAAAATACCTTGAAAACATGGATTTTTTTTTTTTCCATACATCAATATTTAGTTTAGTTTATTCGGTCATTACATTCAAAATCAAACATTTTCCAACTTGTATAAGGTTGTACATAACATTTCTATCATGACCGAAAGGGTTTAGGCTGAAGTAAGAGTTACTTATAATGCCTAACCCTATTTAACAATAACGCACAAGGATTCTAAGAAAAGCTTATAATGCCAACCCTATTTAACAATAACGCACAAGGATTCTAAGAAAAGCAGCAGATCAGTTCTACAACATGACTCAATATGTTTACAAAAGAAAAACTACAAACCACAGCAGTTCACATGGATTGTTCCTGAGTCCTGTAACTTTCAAAAAAAAAAAGTTTTATACCTCTTTTTAATTGCTTCTATTGTGTAGGAGCTTTTTAATTTGTCATCAAGGTTGTTCCACACACTAACCCCTCGAACAGAAATACAATGACGTTTTTTACTGGTTCTAGTCTTACTTTTTGTGAATATACCTGTTCTTCTAAGATGATATTGACTCTCTCTCTGTTCGAATAACATCTGTAAACAAGGAGAATTTACAAGGAAGAAAGGAACATTAAGTGGATATACAAAAGTGAGGGAAATATGGGGTGCAAGACAGAGGTTTGTAGTTAGGTACTTGTTAAAGTAAAGGGGGAGACGCAAGCGTAAAGGTCCTAATGATGATTATGATGACGATGATGGAAGAAAAAAAAAAGAGACAAAAAACTAAACAAAAAACTTCATAATAAACACATACATATATACATACATGTACACAGACACAAACACAGGCTAACATACATACATAAGAATACATCATACACACATACACGCATATGTCCATAGAACGGGAAATAATCTATAATTGTGTTCCGCTGACCTGTGGGTCGCCTGGCAAAGCCGATGCCAGTATGTGTTTCCCTAAATAAGTGTGCATTGCTTTAAGATAAACCTTCTGCTTACCCATGAATTCGTACTGTGAGTGGGGTCATCTCTCCACAGATCTGACTCGTAACTTGGCCTGTGACGTCACCCACAGACATTCACAGATGCAAAATTCTCCATCTCCACGCTCGATCCAACTCGATTACTTGGCTGACGCTCTCCAGAGTTTCCTCAAATCGAATGTTCCATCAAATGCAAATGAATGGTGAACCCATCCCCATAGTAAAACTTATGGCCCATTTATTTCATGATATTTAAATCATTTATTTGGTCTCTTCTCCAATAGTCGTCACTAGATGCTTATAAGAAAGTCAAAAATCTCTACTGAGTTTTTTAGCTTTTAGCCCAGGTGTCTGCTTTACACGCTAATTATGATCTAATATAAAACACACACACAACAATTACTTTTTACAAGGCGTAAATGTGGTCCATTAGTTGGTACCATCTGTCACTCTTTTGATTATTCATAATTTACGATTTTTGCAGGCTAACGTTAATAGCTATAGGAAAAAATACAGGCTTCGAAATTTTAGAATCTTCCCAGACTAGCCGAGTTGCTAAGTGGTTGACAGCATGAGCATCAAACGCCACGTCTACTAATTATATGTCTATAGTGTCGCTTGCTTGTTTCCATGGAGATAGATACGTTTAATACTATACTGTGGAAGATTCTACAAGGCAATTACATCTCCATGGAGACAAGCAGATGGCAGACCTTTCACCAGAAAAGGTTATGCAGTGCACTTTTCACTAGCAAGGACCCCAACCCCAGAGTACGACGTCATCGTGAATGTATTATGCATGAAGACGATGATCACGGTAGACAAACTGGTAGTCAAAGTGTCGTTGTGGGCTTCTGAGGGTGCAAGAGGCTATCGGATGTCGCGTTCCCCTCGAAAAATACAGGGAATAAAGAGTAGAAAAGAGGGGATAGTGAGAAATGAGAAAACGGAGAGAGAGGACGGACAGCGAGAGGCGTGCATGAGTTGTGGTCTTGCTCCTGATCTGTGAAACTCAGCCCCTCGTATTACATTAACGCTTGAGTTGGGGGAAAAAAATCGAATGGGAAAGTCAGGTAATATCATTGAAACGGATTTAGCTGGTTTGTATGTTGTATGTGTGGCTGATAACCGCTGCAGTATGTCCGGTTAGAACATAGGTGCATTTCCACTTGAGAAAGGATCAGGCCAACTTGTCATTTTCACAATGTTTAATCTGTGGTTTCTGTAAAAATACAAACACATATACAACCAATAAACAGAAATATATCCTGAAATGAAAGGACTTACTTGCTAATGCACGCACAGATTACATTTGAGTGTTTTCTGATGAGAAACTTGAACATGAGGCCATTTCTTTCTCATTACTAAAAACGTGGGTCCTACTCATGGATCTATTAAAATAACTGGATAGGGTGTTGCTAGTTTAGAGCTGTCTCGAGTTGGATTAGTGGCCACTCATTGGTACTACAACTCCTGCCCAGAAAGAATTTTTCTCATAGAGCGCAATATAATCACAAACTGCTCCTGTTACGCTAACAGGGACTGACTGGAACTGACAGGGACCTACAACTTTCACAAAGGTCGAATTTTGTGGCAATTTTTACCTATTAAGAGATCATAACCTTTTTTTCAGCTCAAAACCCCTCTAAAAAAATGCTTTTTAATCATTAGCTTCAGCTACACTCTATGTCGGGTCTTGCTAAGCTCAAGCGCTGACTGGTTAGAGGGGTCACATGGTACGACATGAACGAGCATGTGAGCGATGTGAACGAGCCCAACTGTCATGAACGAGCATCAGGTTTAGAACATGGTTCAGAAGCTCCTGGAAGCATTATAATTTATGATTTGTGATTTATTTATTATTCCGTTGCCTCCTTCACGGCCGTTCCGCTTCGTTCGCTCTCGTCTCACAAAGTCTCAAGGGTGGTAGCTCAACTGTGCATGGTCCATGAGCAGGGCAGGATATACCTGGATGTACCTAGCGGCTAAAGGCTAAACTCATGACATGCACTATTGAGCACAGCCCATTGACTTCATGTTTAGACTCAGGTGCTTGGTCGTACTAGACTTACTTAGGTGGCCCAGAACATGCCAAAATAAAAGTACAATTAGCATTAACAAAAGTGTCCACTAGGGTGTTCTAAAGCCACTTGAATAAAAATGGCCTGGTCTTTTTAATAGAAAGAATAAATAAATTACGTTTAACAAAGTAGATGAAATGAGTCTACCCTCTGCTGGGAACATTGAGAAGTAACACACAATGATCACTAATATCAGATCATGATGGGCCAACTCAAATAGTGCGAATTCGTTTAGTGGCCGCTCCACAGATACAGAAGCTGGGCCCAAACTTCCCGTGTTTGGCTGACAGATCTACAGCTTTCACAAAGGTTGGATTTAAGGGATTCTTCTCTATTTTCCACTTTCAACATGAACTTGACAACATGACAATTTTAAAATCCTCAAAGCGCCTAAAAGTTAACTCTGTAAGATTTTGCCTAGCCCAGGGTTGCCAGGCTTCAGCGACCCAACCTGCACAAGAGCGTCTGAAAAAACGCCCAAAACCCACGGAACACACGCCCCGGCTATATTTTCCAATTAATTTATGAGAGTAGCTGCTTCGGTGACACGGACACGCCCCCTCCACTCTCTCGCAAAAATAGAAGTTCCTGGTCCACAGAGCACTGATGGCTTTGGATATGAAGATTTGTCACAGAAATTCAGGACTTACAATAGGATTATTCTAAAGTCAATACGTATTACCTGGGAAATAGCTCTGTCCAAACCCGCGGACAATAGTTTTCTCCTGCAGCAGTACTTAGCAACACTGGCCTAGCCCCGCTCTGGACTGGGCAACGCCAGTCTGTATTGAGGAAATAAATCCCGAAGGAGAAAAGCATTTTTGTCATCATGCGCCAATGATCATGGACCACTGAAACCAATGCGATGCCATCTTTGGTTCATCTTCCAGCTCTTACTATAATCCATAGACTGTACAAAGACATGGACTAAGTGAGTGTGATGTCACCCATTGCGTTCAGCTCCAGTCAAATGAAGCTCGTCGAGGCTAGCAGCTGTAGGGGCGAATTTGGAGCCAATTTTCATATTTCGAACTCTGATCGCAAGTATCATAGCAACCAAAGAGCCAATCTCGAGCGAAGCTGTTGAAGGTAATGCGCCATCCCGCCCGCACCGCTGGTTTAGCAGGGAGCAGGGGCTTAGCAGTCGCCTGATTTTGTCTGTTATTAATGTTCATATCTTGATTTACAGACACAATAGCAAAATAAAAAATACTAGGATCATGTAGAGCGGGTTAATACGAACATTTTAAAACCACAATCACAAGGCTCACTGCAGCAGTTACAGAGAGAGGGCGACGGTTTTTCAATATAAAGTGAATTGGAGCGTCAATGGAGCCAGAAGCGTGCCCATGAGCACTTCCTATTTGGAACGCGGCGGCTAGCAGGTTAGCTATGTCCATTTATATATATCTATGCTATAATCTCATGCTGTAACCTCATACATAACACATTAGATTTTCTTTAATCAAAAGCTAAAATCATAGGGGGCCTTCAAATGATATATTGATGTGTAAAACTTAACGTTGCACCAAATGTCACCAGCTCCTTAAAGATCGTCCTCCCCGAAAGAGGCAGAGGGGGAGATGTGTTTATGCCTCTGGTCTTATGCCTTGATGCATCCATGGAGGTAAAATGTTCCAGAATAGATCAATAGTGTAATGGCTGTTAGGGGGTAGTGACTTTCTGTTTGGGTAATTAAAGCCAGTGCAGACAGCTGGACACAGGGATGCGGATGTTCACTGGTTTTAAATAGATGCTTCCACTGAGCAAAACACGGAGCGGAGCAAAGTCAATTATATCATTACTTTTCAGGCGTTTTTGAGTGAAAGTGAAAATATAGAACGTAAGGGCATCTGTGTCCTTGGGCAAGAAACTGCTGCTGTGCCTTATTTTTACCGTTTTAAAAATGTGAAAAACACTTTTTTAAACTGTTGAGTTAGTCCTCATTTTGTTATCACTTTTCCGAGCCTGTTGCGTGATTCCAATGTGACAATGTTGGTTGCATGTTGGTTTTCTGAATATAGTGGGTTCGATCTTCAATCTTTCACTCAATCTTTGATCACAATAGTGAAAGAAAAACTGGACCAAAAAGTTGTTTGAGTGAAGACGTTTCACTGCTTATCCAAGCCGCTTCTTCAGCTCACAGTTCAAAAGCCGCTTTGATCACATCGTGTAGCTCATCGGACAGATCATGGCATCATTACGTATCAGGTTAGAATTCCGTATCTTTTCAAAATGAAATGAGTGATGCATAATTGATGTTGTAATGCAATTATTGATGTGTTTTTAGCATCGACACAAAAATACTGTTTGTTGAAGATGCTATGAAAAGGTATGATGTACACTGGCAGTTGTTTTTTTTTTTCTTCCATGACTATTTACATTGTAGATTCCCATTAAAAGCATCAAAACTACTGAAGGAAAAGTTGGTAGAGTGTTTGTCCACTGATCCGAAGGTTGGTGGTTCGAATCCCGCTCTCGACGTACACATCATTGGTTGAGAGGCCAGATCCACTGACCCACAGGTTAGCGGTGCAATTCCAGCTCCCACAGATGAATGCTGTTGTTGTGTCCTTGGGCAAGACACTTAACCCACCTCACCCCCAGTGTCTGCGTACACTGGTGTATGAATGTGTGTGTGAATGGGTGAGTGGTTCCTTGATTTAAAGTGCTTTGGGTGCCTTGAAGGTGTAAAAGCGCTATATAAAAATGAAACATTTTACCACGTAGTGAAAACCATTTCAGGTGAGCTAACTGAGAGAAGACAAAGGGTTTGCTGCGCTGTCGACAAAGCAAAGGGTGGACACTTTGAGGAATTTAAATGTAAAATATAAAATATGTATTTACATTTTTATTTATTTTTTTCTTTTGCTACATAATTCCATATTTCTTGCACCATATATTTCCATCCATATGTATCTAAAATCTATTCCAAATGCCTCCTGGATGCCTCCTTGGAGAGGTGTTCCAGGCATGTCCCACCAGGAGGAGGCCCCGGGGAAGACCCAGGACACGCTGGAGGGACTATGTCTCTCAGCTGGCCTGGGAACGCCTCAGGATCTTCCTGGAAGAGCTGGAAGAAGTGTGTGTGGAGAGGGAAGTCTGGACCTCCCTGCTGAAACTGCTGCCTCCGCGACCCGGCCCTGGATAAAGCGGAAGAAAATGGATGGATGGATGTATCTAAAATGTTGAAAGTTGTAAACAAAAAAAGAAAAAAACACTGAATGAGTAGGTGAGTCCAAACTTTTGAATGGTAGTGTATTTCCCTGCATCTTTGGTGCCTCCACATCAACGTGACTTCATTCTTCTGGAGTGAAATTGTGTCGGTTGCTTAGCAGATAAAGCTGAAGTACCCAACTTTTCACTCATAATTTATTCAATTCATCCTCCCCACAATACACCTCGAACTGTAAAAGCAGAACTCCAGAGTCAGACCACTGCACGATGTCTTTATCTAATTAGAAAACATGCAAAAACAGCTCTATGAAAGAACTGATTTTCTCTGAAAAAACTGTTTTAAAGCTGTGCTAACGGCCAAAAAAAAATGTGTTCATGCAAATAGTACCAGTGTGCTTAATGGTTTGTGAGAGCTGGGACAACTCGATAGAACTGATTTAAATACTTTCTGCTTTCACGGTTTGAAAAACAGGTACCCTAGATTTAATGCCATACTGTGGGACTTTCCAGGCAAAGCAAAACCATAGGAGACAACCAGGTGACAGAACCCACAAGAAGAGCACTAGTGTCTATATCTTTGTTAGAAAATGCATCGGACATACGACGAAGTCACGCTACACTGCCTTCAGATGTGATCATGTCTGTTTCTTATTTCTTGCTCTACCACACCGTATTTCAGAGTCGGATCTTCCTATACGCAGACTACGCAAGTTGAGTAGGGCCCCGCAGCTGCGAAGGGCCCCACCTCCCGAACCCCAGTAGTTTTATCACTCGTGTCTTTCTATCAATCTGCATGTAGTTATGACAAAATGGGGCCCTGGTTTGCTCGTGAGCGTAAATACCTCTTTCTGATTAGTTGTAGCCCTACGCCACCTTATGCTGTGCCTCCCTCCTCCTCCTCCCTCCTCCTCCCTCCCTCACTCGTAAACACATCTCAGCGACAGCATGAAGACACTAGGACAGCATGATGTAAGTTTACCACAAGTTTAGCTATCGTCTTTGTCGAAAAATTCAGATGTTAAGAGTTCAAAGGCATCGTGGAGGCTAACCAGGTACGTGCTAACTAATATCCATAACACGGTTGTTGTAAGTCCAAAAAGCACATTTAAAACGCAAGAAGTTCGCATTTTATAAAGTTTCAGAAACAGATTTGAAATAAAATGATAGGTCTTGTAGTCAGAACTTTTAATATTAATTTTTGTGGAAAGTCTATGAGAAAAATTTATGGGAGTTTTGTTCCGGAACCGTGGGGTGGACGGTCAGAGCCGCAAACGTGCTCGCACATTTGTCCATAATTAATGAGTTGTGCTAACGTATTCGTACATTTGCGCACATATTACCCGCTTATTATTTACGCATTTATTTGACGTTTTCCTGCATTTATTGAACCCAAATAACAGGATCATGAAGTGAAACTAAAGTTACAGTTTTCCTGGCGGTGGATAGGTCCTAATCATATCATGTTAAAGAGATAGTGAGCTTATTATTTAGGCTATGATGAATAAAAAGTGTTATAGTGAAGTATTCATTTGTAGACCGTTGTAGAGCGCGTTTAGGGGCCTACGGAGGCGCTACCACACACTTTACATTATAGACTCCATGAATGTAATCACACTTGAGCCAGCTGAAATATATTAAAGTGCACTAGAAAACAGGAAACATTTATAAGATTCAACATGTTCTGGCCCAATGAAGGTTAGATCCGGTTCTGCCATATTCTGACACGCTCTCACTCCTACAAGCCTCATTCTTCCTCACTAAACAACACAACCTTCCAACACATGTCCCCTATCGACTATTTCAGTTTTGAACTTTTCAAATACAACTCAGAATGGAGTTGTCCGTACACGTGCTTTCTCCCAGACCAAATTTTAATGAACGGGCTATTTTGCATATGTTTTCGCATCCTCCGGGCGCTAGCTGTGACTGACATGCGCTGACGGCAAACTGTCCAATACATGCAAAAGTTGAGTGAGTCCCTGATGCAACGTGGAGCAAGCTTTGTCAGGGTTAGCGCGGAAAGGAGCTTGACCGGTTGGCACAAAAAACTCAAATAGTCCACTTTTTTTGTACAAATTTGGGCTTTTACAAGAAGTTTGAAGATTTTGTGTAGTGACGATACACCTTCATATTCATGTTTTTTATATATTTACTGTTTTCATTGTAAATGTGCTGTAGACATCAAATATATGAAGCATGGTGTATGGAATTATATAGTGAAAGCTGTGGCTGTATCCGATTTTTTCCGTGTATTTTACCAAAACGTGTCTTGTCCATAGACTGTAGAAAGAAGTGGACTAAGTGAGTGTGGCTTCGCCCAGAGCAGTGAAAGTCAAATGAAGCTCATTGAGGCTACAACATTTCCATAGAAACAAGCAGGAGGAGGCCCCTCATAAGAGTCAGGTTTGTGGAGATGCAAGCCTACTCAGAGTAAGGGCGTACATTTTTCAGTCCAATAAACACAACCAACCAAATTTCTTTAAAGAATATACTGTAACCTCTCTGGTGGGAGGTCCGCCACCTGCTTGTATCCATGGAGATGGTATTCCTTTATCTGGAATGTTCCACAATATACATCTTGCAGTTATTGAATTACAGGTGTTTTATTGCTCAAAATACCTTGAAAAACATGTGTTCTTACTGTGAGCAGTGTTGCCTCTTCATAGATCTGACTTGTAACTTGGCCTGGTGGCATCATCTGCTTATCTCAGTGGTGAGAGATAAATTTAATGCCAAATTGTGGAACATTCCAAGCGAAGCAATTACATCTTACACTAATTACATCATTAGTGCCCCTTTAAGTGGACCTGTCTCTTGAGTGCAATTTTACATTAAAAAAAAAAAATCACAAAAAGCAAAAACGACTGGTGCTTGTTTGGCCTTGCTTCAAAAACATGCTCGAAAACATTCACTAAAGTCAAGTATGATATTTTTCAAGGTGGAAATGTTTATTTGGGTTTTGACATCTGAAAATGTTTTTAATGAATGGAGTTTTTCCACATTTACTAAAAAAAAAACCTTGTCTCCACCTGAACCTTTGTCAGAATACGGTATTATTATTTATGCTGCACATCCCATGTTATTGAAGGTGCACTACGTACGTACACTCTCCATGGAGGTGTTTTTACTTACCGATATGTTCCACAGTATTGCATTAAACGTTTCTATCTCCATGGAGACAAGCAGATGGCACCACTAGGCCAAGGTAAAGTTGGACTAACTACTTTTTTTTAAATTGCAGAGGCCACTAGAGCCAGGACACACTAAGATTTAGGCATAGATCTAGGCAAATGTACCTAGTTTGCACTAAAATTGCCAAAAAGTACAGTACTGGGTTTACATTAGCAAGTAGTACTGGGTTAAGCAATGCGTTCATAATTCTCCTAAAACTTATTAAATTGGTAAGTTCTTACTAGAAGGTCCCTGGTTCAATTCCTGGAGTACAGCATTACGCACAGCTAGGACGATGTAACAAAAAGTTAAACATAAAATCTCAAAATGTTCTATTGCATTTTATTTTGTCCAATTAAAAGCAAATATTTATCTCTTCCACCAAAGTCAAAACTCCAAACCACATGCTTTTACAGACAGGATTGGCTCCAGTAAAAAGACCTAAGAGAATCAATTGCACAAGTTGAAATTGTTCCACATCTCTACGTTTTGTCAAATCATCAAATTTATACTGGCAAAAGGGTTTTTTTTTTTTAGATTCCTTGCTTCTTTGAATAAATTTGCTTTCTACATGCTATCCATATACCTATCTCTATTGCTGCTGGGGCAATATGTCAGGAGCTGTGGAGAGTGCAGAGCCTGGGGAGAAAGACTTCTAATCAGCAGTACATTGTGGAAAACCATGGAAGTTCATTGTAGCGTTAAATTTAGCTGAGAAAATGTCATATGCAAAAATATGTTACATATATTATCTGTCCTATAACACAAAATGGACTCTTGTGAGCTTTAAGCCATGTTATAATTTTGTTACTTCTGCAAAAAACAGACCTGGAGTTGTGTTTTGTTTCATTCACACATGTTTGAGTAATACTTTATCTACATCCCCAAAGCTCAAAATGCTCTGTTCCACTTTGTGATATCATCTAGTGGTAGTTTTTTGGTTAACAGCTACATTTTAACGTTAGTTCAGTAGAGATGGACAATTCCTTGGCTGAAATGATCCAAATGATTCTAGTGAAGGTGTATGGAGTTTCAAAACACAGTGGAGCACTTCCTGTATTACCACATGACATCACAAGGTGGAACAGAGTGTTTTCAGTTTGAGAGAAGAACTCAGCCTAAATATGGAGAGTTTGTGTGTTGAACGTGCGTGAATGAAACAAAACACAACTCCAGGTCTGTTTGTGATGAGGAAACAACATTATAACATAGATCAGAAAATAGCATAACATGGGCCCTTTAAATACCTGATTTTCCCCATGTATTTGAGCAAAATTTGTCTCCAAAATAAGTCCGCTGTTTGCATCTAATTACAAAGTGTTTTACTGTCTGATAATCAGGACGCGCTTGTTAGCATGCTAGTTGCTGTTCGCTTTACCAGCAACGCATCGACCATCCACTCTGGCCTCTGAAAGTTGTGAAAAATGCTTATAAACTTGCATAAGGTAAGTGAGGAACTTGTTAACATTATGGTTGCTAGGTAACAGTTATGGAATTACCTCTGCCTTTAGTCGATGTCCCTGGCCCGGTACTCGCTCCTGTGCACTTCAAATGCGACAAGCAGCTTAAGTGTGGAGTTTCTGCAAGCACTAACTAGATAGAATGGAAAGGAATGGCTTAAGAGTTAAACTGATAAGATTTTAAATAAATTAACAGACTTCCCAGATAACAACTCATAATTACACTATTTTCTGATCTACGTATGTTGTAATGCTGTTTCCTCATCAGAGACAAGCGTGAAGTTGTGTTTTGTTTCAACACACGTTGAACACACAAACCCTGCATATTTAGGCTGAGTTCTTCTTTCAAACAAAACACACTCTGTTCCACCTTGTGATGTCACGTGGTAATACAGGAAGCTCTCCACTGTGTTTTTAAACTCCATACACCTTCACTCAAATCATTTGGATGATTTCAGTCCTGGAATTTCTGATCTCTACTGAACAAAAGGTAAAAGGTAGTAGTTGAAAACTACCACTACATGACATCACAAAATGGAACAGACCACTTTGAGTTTTGGAGATGTAGACAGAATAATAATAAAGGGTTACTCAAACATGTGTAGTTTTTGGAATGTAGACAGAATAATAATAAAGGGTTACTCAAACATGTGTGAATAAAACAAAAAACAACTCCAGGTATGTTTTTGAGGAGCTAACAAAATTATAATATGACTTAAATCTCACAAGAGTCCATTTTGTGTAATATAGGAACTTTAAGCACTGTTCTATTTGTTTGTGGTCTATTCAGTAAATGCTTATAATGATGAATGTAACAGTAGTGTAACAACATGGCTGACAGCTGTTTTCCTCTGCTTGGATGTTTTGCCCATTCACGTTCTGTAGGCGAGTCAGCTGACGTGCAGACGGTCCCATTTCTAATGTTTACCTCCCCTGTGCCCTGGTGCTCTCACGCACTTCATGCCCTTTCACAAAATGCACACTTCACTGATGTGTGTAGTGTGGGGGATTGGAACAGGGCCATATCTGCTGCCCGTGTCCAACCAGGAAGTAAAAATATAAACTTCACCAAAAGAATAAAAAAAAGACTAGACAAGATTTTTTTGGAAGCTCTAATCATATAAATGTCTGTGTAATCCCTCAGTCGTCCAGGTATGAGCCATAGTTAAAGAAAAACTCAAATCCCTCAATCCTGGACAAAAGGTTGTTTGAGTGAAGACATTTCACTGCTCATCAAAGTGGCTTTTTTTGTTTTTGGCAGATCAATGGGGGA
>JACM01017850.1:0-19280 GCA_000787095.1 Periophthalmodon schlosseri
TTTTTTGCTACTAAACTGTGGATATGGCGTTTGAATAGAATTATCTACTGTTCCTAGTCATTTTTTTGGCCATTTTTAGTACAAAGTAAAGTAAATTTGCAGCTTTCTGGTCAAAAACGTCTAAATCTAAGTGTGTGCTGCCTTCAGTGGCCGCTGCAACTTCAAGTAGTTGGTGACATCACTCAAGACTGCCCTGATTACAGCCAGGTGTTTCTGATTACAAACACTTGGCTGCAGGGGCGGAGTCTGAAGTGGGGATACCCGTTAGCCATCACACTGCTCCTTATACCCCCAGACCCCGCCCCTCCTCCCCCCTCACTCTTTTTTGTCCACCAGATACTGCCGAGTTTAGCAGCTCTATTTGAAATGCGGTTGTGGGCGGAGTTTCGTTTTTGTTTTTTTTTTTAGTCCCACTTCGGCACAACGCTGCAAGGAAGAAGGTGAACTGTGCTTGGGAATTATGAGAGTCAAGTTTGAAACGAGCAAAATGAGCCAGGTGCGTTGTGGGAGGGCATCCATTTGAATAGGACAGAACACTGGAGCGTGTTCTGCGAGCCGAGCTAAAAATACACACCAGCAATTAACTGCGGAGAGCCAGCGACTGCACCAAAACAAGTGCTTTCCTCCCCCCTCACGAGCTCACCGCTGCTGGGTACACGGCGCTCAGGGACATACTCCACCAGACCTATGGCTTCCTGTGGGTGGAGATAGTTTGTTGTGGTGTTTGAGTCTTTTCAGCTAACCCCGACTTACTGTAAAAGTCAGCAATGAAAATGATAAAATAAGTTGTGGTTTGAACTTTGTGTCCGAGAACAAAACTGTAAACGGGTTCTGCCTACGGATAAGGCTGGGCGCTATGCCAAAAGAGTGAAGCAGATGTTTTTTTCCATTATATTTTCAATTTCATTTTGTCTAATTAAAAACAAATTAAAATGTCATATACACATATACAACACAGACATAAAAGGTCCTATATTACACAAAACGGACTCTTGTGAGCTTTAAGCCATGTTAGAATGTTGTTACCTCCTCAAAAACAAATTGTGGAATTGTGTTTTGTTTCATTCACACATGTTTGAGCAATCCTGGTTTATTAGTCACATCTCCAAAGCTCAAAAAGCTCTGTTCCACACTGTGATGTCATTAAGTGGTAGTCTTAAAGTTAACAGCTATGTTAAGCCTCATTTGAACTGCTTTACTCTACAATACACCAGAATAACCTTAAGTTAAAATGTTTTTGTTTTAAACATTAGTTCAGTTGATATTGCCACAGAAGTTCTCCAGTATCTCTGGTGAATTGAGAAGTTAAATAGTTTCAACAAGGCTAAAAGAATAACTAGCTTCAAAGTTAGGCAATTCCGGGGCTGATATTATTCAAATGAGTGAACAAGTGAAGGTGTATGAAGTTTAAAACAGTGTGGAGCACTTCCTGTATCACCACTTAATGACATCACAGGGTTTGTGTGGTAAACATGTGTGAATGAAACAAAACACAACTCCAGGTGTGTTTGTGATAAGGAGACAACATTATAACATAGATGAAAAGAGTGTAATAAGGGCCCTTTAAAGCTGTATTACTCATCTCATCTCTCTTTTCTCTACGTTTTTGTTGTGCCCCGATATAATGTAATGTAAAAGAAGAAGAAAAATCAGTCAAAAATCCAAAAAGTGTTCCTCTAATTATTAAACATCTTACAGTTCACAAACTCGAAAGATCCACCCTGCTTCACTTCTGTCTGAATAAACCTGTTCTAAACCTGATTTCTCTTCTCATGGTTTGAAAATCAGGTACTCTAGCTTTAATTACTGCATATAACACAAAAAATGTAATTAAAAGACCTAAGCATATCATTGATAATTAGATATGACAGCATCTCTACTTCGATTCATTCAAGCAAATTGTGGTTTATGAACATTTATTGACCAAGTTAAGCAGACAGCATTTGAATATGAAATATGCAAATGCGTGTGGCTCTAGACTGGGGTCTAAAGATTAAAGATTAGATAAACTGCCCAAGAGTTATGTGTAGAGTCTAAATTGATTTAGCCAATCTCTGATGTGTGCACATACGACCAGGGAGAGCGGAGAGGTTAGCCACTGTTTGGTCCAGGGGTCCGATAGTTTGCAGGTCTGAAGTCCTCAGGGCGTTGGGTCTGAAGAATCAGACGGGCTGAGACAGACAGTGGCCAACGTGATATAAACAGTAATTCCGAGCTCCGGTAGCGTCAGGCTGAAGGAACGCTGTATCCTCTTTAAAGACGCGAGGACACCTTTCTAACATCCATGAGGTCTGGAAGCAGCACAGGTCACAGATTCAGGCAACTTCAATCTTTCCTCTGAATTACTTCAGTTTGTCAATTGTTTCACTGTAGGAGAAACTTTGTAGTTTATTGTCTGTGTCTATTCCTGTTCGAATATGCATCCATAAATCTTACAATGGAATTTAGGTCTAGTGTGATGTGGGTTGGGAACGTGGATCTATAATAAGAACTGGATAAGACATTCTCCCTCTGTCCCGGGCGAGATCGACTAGTGGCCGCTCCAGGTACTGCAGCTCCCAAGAGCTTGAGCCCAGAATGAATTCTCCCATAGAGCACAATGCATTTTCTGGGAATTCAAAGTGCCCGTGTTTGGTTGACAGGACATCCGACAGGTTTCACAAAGGTTGGATTTTATAGGGATTCATCTCTATTTTCACAACATGAACATTTAAAAATCTTAAATCCTCAAAGCGCCTAAAAGTTAGCTTTGTAAGATTTAGCCTAGTCCCACTCTGAGCCCACTCTGAGCCCGCAGCAGCTTCGCTCTAGCAGCTATCGCTCTAGCAGCTATCGCTCTGATACTGACGTCACATGATGGGAGACGTTGCCCGTATTGAGGAAGTAATGTGGAAAAGAACATTATTTTTGGGCCCATGTGCCAATGAGCACAGGCCACTGAAAACAATACGACGCCATCTTGGGTTCACCTTCCAGATTTTATTGCACTTCCGTGGTTGGGAAGCACCAGGATGTGTCTTTCTGTAGCCAAACATTTAAACATTTCCTAATTAAGTCCGTTACCATGGCAAAGGTGAGGAGGTGCTTCTCACAGTTTCATAGGTCAATGCGTAATACTACATAAACAATATAATTTTAGCACAACATTTTGTAGTGTAGGGCTTTTAACTTTGTTTTTGTTATCTTAAATGGCGAAAAGAAATGACAAACATAGTTTTCTACTTTGGAACTGGTGAAAATCAGAGGTGTGAATTGGTTTGGAGGAGCAGATAAGAGCAGAGCAGGAGAGGTTCTCGTTGAGGAAATTTGCAACAATTAAAAAAAATCCAATCTGAAATGAAAATGACAAATCTTGAACAGTTCTGTTCAGCACAATCTCTTCGTTGCACTAAAGTAGCAGACTTTGATTTCCCAAATTCAAGTAATGGGTTCAACTCAAAACTTTACATAGATAACTACAATTTTCAATACTTCTGTTGAGTTAAAAAATGTTTCATTTTATGCCCTATTCACAAATGTAGCAAATTAAATGTTAATAATAGACCAAAAAAGGCTTAATTAGCATGTTGTCTAGCTAGCTACACACAAGCTAACAACCAGATGCTCCTCACAGGTCACAAACTAAACTTATTATCAAAACTGGATTTGTCGATACTTGTCAAAATTTGACCTTTTCTGAGTAGTTTCAGAACTAAAAGAACTAGTGTAAGACCATTATTATTATTATTTTTTTAATCAAATTTGGTATTCAGAAATTCAACTTCAAATTCAAAGAAGTTTTAGTATCATGACAACACTAGTTAAGAACATGTTTGTAAAGTCGACTGATATTATTTTATTAAATACGGCACTTTGAGAGTCACATTTTAAATACGCCTGCTTGTCTCCATGGAGATGTTATAGCTTTGCCTAGGATGTTCCACAGTATGTCATTAAACGCGTCTACCTTTTATTCAATTACAGTCGTTTTTTTAACTGCAAAAAAATACCCTGAAAAATCTTACTGTGAGCAGGGCCGCCTCTCCACTGATCTGACCTGTAACTTGTCCTACGGTATCGCCTGTTTGCCTCCATGCAGAGAGACAGCTTTAATGCTATACTGTGGAACGTTGCAGGCAGTTGGCAGACACTCCATCAGAAAAGTTATAAAGTGCACCTATAGAAGACCTATTGAGCTTGTGTCTGCGATTATAGTTATAATCAGATTTTTTTGTACCAAAATGACTACGGGATGCTGCTAAATCCTAAGTGTATCACCGATTAACAAAATAAAACTGGAGAACAACGTGAGTACAGAGCAGTGGGCGTGTGCTGGTGCCAGTGAAAACGGGGGTTGATCGGCAAAATGGCATCTTGAAAATAAGTGATTAAAGATTATGCAAACATGAATCACTCCAGATACAACATCAGGTGAGTGGGTGATGGGAAACAACTATAACATGGTTAAAAGCTACACATGTGCCATGGAGGGCAGGTGGGGGAATTTCGTGGAGCAAAATTGTCAGGAAAAAAATATGCTGTCCTGTTGCTCATTGGCGCGTCTTAACTGCCGTGCGCTCACTACAGACTCACAGCAGAGGTGATTGACAGCCTCTGTAGAGACTCTGTCCACACTCATTCTACCTCTATCCGCTCGCTGCCCGCTGCGGCTTTGGAGGCTTTCCCGTGTGCACACGTTGGCACTGAGTAGAGGTTGGAGTGCTGGAGCCTCGTGTTCGAGCGCTGCCGTTTGCAGCCCCTCTGTCGAGTTTTTCTCTTTGTCTCTCGTCATGACCCGCCTGTGTCAAATGTGCCGTGTAGTTCTGACACTGTATGTCGTTAAAGTGCCGCTAACAACGATCACAGATGTGCTGGGCCCTGACAAAATAAATACATTTCCATAATTCGGCTGTTGAAAGAGGTAAGACAGTTCACCTCAAGATTCATCTGATAACATGAAATACAAAGTACAAACGGAATAAAAGAATAAAATATACATCTTATAATAATAATATCAAATATATCTTCTCTAGAAAAATGTAAAATTTTATACTGTATAACATTTTGAGTCACATTATGAATGAATGAGCTGCACTAAAAGTACAATATAAAAACTGCAATGTGGCAATTTATGACAAATGGGCAAAAAAGTTCAATAACATGTGACTGTGGCAAGTGGAGGCACACTCAGAGGCACGAACTTTTCAAAGTGGAACCCGAAGCCAAAAAGTTTGCCGACCTCTGCTCTAAAAAGTCGATTTTGCAGAATAGGTCTGCTTTAACACTAAAATGAGGTTATTGTTAGCACTTTTATTGTTGGCAGGTTTTTCTGAAATAGAGGGAGAGCAGGTTTTAAAGTTACGTTTTAACAAATTGTCTTTCCATTTCAGAAAACATTTCAGATAATTTCTCAGCCCTAGATGCATTTGTACAAACATGACGGTGGGTGGGTGCATTTTGCAGCGTTTTGTCCATCGCTCTCTGACTTTGACGAGTGGACTCACATTTGAATACAGTGCTAATGAGCACACTGTCTCTACTGTATAAAATTATACATTGACACTATGATTGATGGGCAGCTCCATTCACTTAACAGAATAGACATTTCACAATAGGCAAAGTTTTGACAGAAAAACAATGAAGCCTATAGCAGTGATAATGCTTAAAAACACCATCTAATAATTTACTCTTCAACAGAACTTCAAATTAAAGGCCTCGTACCTTGAGGTCAAACTACGCCCCGCTGTTCCTGCATCTAATTATAAAGCGCATTATTGTCCGATAACGAGGAAGCGTTAGCATGCTAGTTGTTGTTAGCGTGAAAGCAAACTCCGCTCTGGCCTCTGAAAGCTGTGAAACGCGCTTATAAACTCATCATGGTGAATAATCAGGATGTTCAGAATGCATAAGGTAAGTGAGGAATAACTTTGGACCACTGTAAACTTTTATATTTTAAGACACACTTGTTTCACCACATTTTTACCATAACAGTATCAATTGGACTAAATCCCAAATCCGCACAGGGCGTGTTGTGCCTCAGGGATATTGCTGATAACCTTGTTGGAAAGAAGATAGGGACAAAATTAACTTTCAAATATGACATCGTCCTCTGAGCCTGATTTGAAATGTTGTAATTTCATGGAGGCAAAAAAGAACTGCAGTTTGTCAGACACAGAACAATTTGAATATGTTGCCATGGTGAATACTTCTACTGCAATATGTTTTTTTATGTGTTTTTCTTTTACAAACTGAATAAAACTGAAATTGTGAAATATGAGGTGTACATTTTTTGTCATATCACTCACTCTATTATAGTTTTAGCTCAAATTTACACCGAGATATATTGCAACAAATTTACATAGTGTAACCAAGGGCTGGGCAAAGAATCGATAAAATCAATTAATCGAATTTGAAGTTTAAATCGATTTGTTTGGAAGAAAATCGATTTTGTTTCCCCCAATCTCTTGCGTTGGAAAAGCTGCTCACTGCGGTCTTAGACGTGATGTGCTCTTGTTGTTGTTGTTGTTGTGAAAGTTTAAATCACATCTTTTGCCCCACATCAGCCTCATGTTTAATGCAGCCCCAACACTGTAAGGATTAGTTTATTTTATCTCATTCATAAACTGGAGATAGATTTCCCCCAGTGGCCAGTGAGTTTAATATGTCACTCCTCAATGGAATGTTGCTTTTATACAACTATTTTCAGAAGTTTGGAGAACATTTTTAGTGGAGAAGGGGGGGAAAAAAATCGCAAATTGAATCGAAAACTGAATATTTTGAGAAAAAAACCCTAGTTTAACCAAATTATTCCTATTTCTATAAAGGTACAGTGCGCAACTTTCTGGCGGTAGCATGATCCCATAGTAATAGAAAGTTAAAACCATACTCCAGATAATTCTCCATGGAGTTAGGCTAAAAAGTTACACACTGTGGCTTTAACGTGGCGATATAAAATCTAATTATGATCTATGGAAGTGTGATGCCGTGTACGATTCCCACTTCCACTTTTATGGTTTTGGTACAAAATTTTACACCAAATATATTGCTGCAAATCACATTTTACGTAACGCAACCCAATTATTCAGATTTGTTTTGGACTTTTAGACAAATAAACTTTTTTTTTTTGCCTTCAATCTATTTCTATTCAAAGGCTCCTCCTACCAGCACCTCGTTTCACCCTTTCTTTTCATCACATGCCTCCTCTCGCATTTGTATATTCCCTACTTTTTGGTCTGTGAAACACTCTGACACTGCATTCAACAGCCCAAATGGCATCCTCTGGCGTGTGGGCGGTCGGGCTGGCGTGTTTTGGTATGTAATTGCGATCGGGAGTCAGAGGGGGGCGGTGGGGGGCCGGTCGGGTCAGCTGTAGCCCTTTGCGTGGGTACCGGCATCGGATCCGAGCGCTCCGGAGGTATACCCATCTCTCCCCCCCCCGGCGCTGCCCTGCCTACTGGCCTCTCCATCGGCCTCCTCCTCCTCCGCCCACGCTCCCGTGCACTCATACAGGCACTACTAACGCGGGCCGCCAACGCATCACTATTCAAATCAGGACGCACTCATTTGGAAACGCGCTCCGGTTTTGTGTTTTAGGAGATGATGGATGGAGTTATGAAATGGCGTAAGCAGAAATTAGAGTTACCATGGCGAGACAATGTGTTTGGTGACGCTAATAGAAAGATAAGATGGGTTATATAATTAAACATCTACTCAGGTTAAAGGCGCTGTACCTTATTTTTACTCTTAAAAATGTGAAAACAGAACTAGTTTCAACGGTTTGCAGTGGTCCAAGGTTAGTCCTCACTTACCTTATGCGATCCGAGCATCTTAATTATTCACCGCAATGAGTTTATAAGCGCTTTACAACTTTCAGAGACCAGAGAAGAGTTTTGCTGTAACAGTAATGCTAACTACAACTAGCATGCCAACACGCACTTCCTGATTATCATATTTTGACCTCAAGAGCTGCTCATTGAATATACTGGTACTGGGGAAAGATCTTTTTTTTTTCTCAAATATATGGGGGGAAAAAAACTTGGGCACAGGGCCTTAAATTGCAGCTGATTGATTTTTGAAATAAATCAGCAACTAATTTAGTAATTATAATAGGTACAATATGTAACTTTTCTGCCATCTGCTCGTCTCCAATGAGATGTTATCGTTTTGCCTGGAATTTTCAACAGTATAGCATTAACATGTCTATCTCCATGGAGACAAGCAGGCGATGCAACCACGCCAAGTTACAGGTGAGATCTGCGGAGAGGTGACCCCGCTCACAGTAAGAATGCATGTTTTTCAATAATTTTTAAGGGTGTAGCAAAACAGGTAAGTATATAGAATTCATGTAATAAAAATATTGCTAATTATTAATCATTTTGGCAAATATTCATCTAAATTCAACATAAATGACCCATGTTTGGTGCAAGTGACATTAGCAACGTGCTAGGCTAAAGGCTGTTTATCTATACGCTCTTCAATTAATCAAAATGGCTGACATCTTGCTCCCAAATGGAATTTTCACAGCACATTTCTAATATACCTTGCTGTTCTCAATGTTCTAGTTTGTCCCGTGTGCAAATGAAACGTCTGGACAAATGTATTGCGTTGGGTGTTTCTTTGACGGCATGTGGATCTTTCATGTGTCCCATATCTCCAATGCAAACCTCTGGAGGGTTTATGTTTATAGTACTCGGCTCCTCTTCACTGCTCAGTGGCCACTTCACAGCAGAGGAGCCGTCAGAAGAACTCAAGATACTGCGTCACTGTAGAAAATCTATGCATTTAAAGATATGTTGGAGTAGTTTCAACTTGGAACAACAATTGCGTCACTTTTAGTTCAAAGTAAACGCTTATGTGAGTACATGGTTGGATTAGTTAAAAGTGCATGTAACTTTTCTGGTAAGGAGTGTGTCACTTGCTTGTCTATATATCGATGTGTTTTTGCTTGGCCTGGAATGTTCCACACTATGGCATTAAACTTAACTATCTCACATGAATTAAATTTCTGGCCTTTTTGCAAAGAAAATATACAAAAACATAAAACATACATCGTAGTGTCCCCTTTCCATAGAGATAGATATGTTTAATGCCATACTTTGGAACATTCCAGGCAATGCAATAAGATCTCCATGGGGACAAGCAGGTGCTAGACCCTCCACCAGAAATGGAACATAATAGTACAGCTACATTTTTTAACAAATAAAAAAAATGTGGATAACAGTAAAGGTATAATCAGAGGTATAATACTCCCTACAACAGAAGCATACACTGGAAAGGACAACGCTCTGACTATCACACTACCTCTTCTCTTTAACTCTCGGGCTACTACAATTTATTTTACGACAGTAGCATGTAGCGTACACTATGTCCATGGGTTTCGGAACAGTTAAAAACTAGGACCGTTGCCGTAGCGATTAGCAATTTAAAATAAAACATAAAATCTTCTGAATGGGAAAAGGTCCTCAAAATGTCGCATACAACAGGAAGCTGAAACCCCATGAATATAATATACACAAATATCTGCACCCAAAATAGAATTGTTTGAAAAATTACTATAAAATCCCATTGGTTACAAGACTGAAAATCAACAATATTCCTCTATAGATACTAGATCCTTTTGCTCCTTTCATGCCGTAGACTTGGGAATAGCTATTTTTTCTCCCTCCTCCCCCCTCGGTAGAATCCTGCTCCCCCCTCGCTCCCCCCGCACGCAGCTTTGACTAATCTGCCTAAACACGTGTAAATATGTCACCAGCTATTTCGCACAGCCATACCACAACATGAAGCAATACGCGGCGCTAAAGGTCATATATGTGTGCTGTGATTCATAATTTCATATTTGCTCAATGTGGGACAGAGAAGGGAGGGAGGGAGTGATGGGGGGGGGGGGCTAATTGAGCGTGGAGTGTCCGGCCCAATCAGATTACACGATGATGAGAAGTGGGAATCGAAAGTGACAGCTAGTTAGGAACGCGGCTGGACGCGACGGACGGTGGCCACAACATTAGCGACGCCTGATGATCAACGTTCCCTGGGGGGGGGGTGATGCTAACTGGAGGCACTGCTCTGTCTGAAGCTCTGTTACTCAAGTTAGACTTTAATCTGATCCTTGTTTTAACGCAATGTGACCAGAAAGCGCTGGTTTGGATGGAACTACAACAGGTGAGCTGATTTGTGCTGTTAAACAAGTCTCTCTCACATAAAATTACAATCAAGTCACAAGCTGCTCTCACCGTTTTTGTTGAAAATCAAACGTCTAAAGGGGCCCACGAACGCTCGTATTGATCACAGGCTCCTGAAAATGTGTTGTTTAAATCCATTTTGTTTTGTTTTTTTCTTGAGTTTTCCAAACTTGTCAGGCTGTGTTTGCTAATGTGCCCATTGTATCACCATGGCAACTGCTGTACATTCTGCTATAGACGTACATGCAGAACCTCCCCAGCTTGTCACTGCAAAACATCAACAGCCCAGGTTTTGAGGTTTACTGTGCGTTGCTGTCGAAACAAAACTGACAATTTTGCATTTTGTTTATCTTTTAAATGCTTTATGGTTATGTATTTATTTATTTTTCTATAGGCTTATTTCCTATTTACTGCTAGAATGCTAGTTGTTGTTAGCATTACCGTGATGGTAAAACTCCGCACAGGCCTGTAAAAGTTGTAAAAAGCGCGTATAAACTCATCGTGGTGAATAATTAGGAAGCTCAGAATGCATAAGGTGAGTGAGGGACAACTTTGGTCCACTACAAACTGTTTAAAATGAACTAGTCCGGTTTTTGAGACAGTAAAAATCAGGTACAAAGACTTTCAATCTGTTGTTGTTACCAATCCAATCAATCCAAGTTGTTACCAGACACACAAACTGCCAAACTGTTAATTTTAATGACTGTATATAACTACAGTGAGTCAATATATGTTCTCTATGTAATATTCTGCCTATGTTTTCTCAAGCTGACTTCTTAACTCTTATCGCTTAATTACTGCTACTGCAATTATGGAAATGAGCACTTGAACAAGGTAATTCCATGTTGTGGCAGGTCAGAGGAGCTGCTGTCAAAACACCCACCCACAGCTCACTACAGCGGCTGGGAGAGAGATAAGAGAGAGAGACCAAGAGTTTAACAGAGAAAGAAAGAGAGAGAGGAAACCAATGCTACTTATGCCGTTGATGTAGCGTTAGCGCATGTGCGATGGTCTTTAGTTGTTAGCGCCTTCTGAGACCAGACCAGAGGTGGGTACAGTAGTCAAAAACTCTGCTCAAGTACTTCAAAAATAATATTACGCAAGTAGAAGTACAAAGTAGTGGTCCAAGAAATTACTCAAGCAAAAGTAAAAAAGGATTTGGGAAAAGTATTACTCAAGTAAGAGCTACTTAAAGGTAACTATCGGGACGTAACATTGGATTTATATTTTGAAGTTAATGTAATCTGAAGGACAAAACATTCAGTAATTCTCAAAATCTGGTATTTTCAAATGTTAAGACACAAAAATGAGAAAAACGAAATCTTTTCTGAAGGAGAGCTGCAAGAAACACAAACGCTCAAATCATTTCATTACTGCCAACATCAAGCTTTTGTCACTTACTCAGACTTACTCACAGTGGGACTTTTACACAAGTAAGAGTACTGTTACTTCAATAGAAATATTACTCAAGTAGGGGTAAAAGTTTGCCGCTAGAAAAGTACAATTTACAGTGGTCCCTCGTTTATCGCGGGGGTTACGTTCTAAAAATAATCCGTGAAGTAGTCAGCTTTATTTTTAACAATTATTATATATGTTTTAAGGCTTCAAAACCCCTCACCACACACTTTATACACTTTTCTCAGACTGGCATTAACATTTTCTCACATTTCTCTCTTGTTTAAACTTGTTTCATCGACATTGTGGGTTTTGTCGGGGAGAAAACTTGCAAAAATACAGCACTTCAGAGCTAGCGTGAGGGACACCTGTATTAAAAAAGTTACTCAAGTTAATGTAACTGAGTAAATGTAACTAGAACAGGAACAAAGTCTACATCAGGACTAAAGTGGATTAAAAGCCGGGACTAAACCACGTCAAGTGTAAACGCAGCCAAAATTGTACGCAGTTAAAGGAGCATTACGTAACTTTTCCGGTGAGGGGTCTGCCACCTACTTGTCCCTCAAGATATTATACCTTTGCCTACAAATTTACACAGTATGGCATTAAGCTTGTGTATCTCCATGGAGACAAGAAGGAGGAGATACCGGGCAAAGGTAACCCCGCTCACAGTAAGGTTTATCAGGGTATTTTTTCAATTAAAAACACCTGTATCAGGGTATTTTTTCAATTAAAAACACCCGTAATTTCAATTAAAAACCTGTAATTAAAAACACCTGTAATTGAAAAAATGCAAAAAAAATGATTAATGATTGATTTACTGTGGAACATGTATCAACACAACATCAACAATTTGAGTTTTGTTGCTAAATTTCTTACAAGGTGACACTGATGAGCAGAGTATTTATTTTAGCCAAGAAAATTGTACAAAATATGTCAATTTAATCTTGTTTTCCAAGTGAGCTGCACTTTAAAGGCCAATATTATTATATTTTTTGGTCTACGTTATAACCTTGTTTCCTCATCACAAACAGACCTGGAGTTGTGTTTTGTTTCATTCACACATGTTTAACACACAAACCCTGCATATTTAGGCTGAGTTCTTATCTCAAACTGAAAACACCCTGTTCCACCTTGTGATGTCATGTGGTAATACAAGAAGCGCTCCACTGTGTTTTTAAACTTCACACACCTTCACTAGAATCATTTGGATGATTTCAGCCCTGGAATTGCCAATCTCTACTGAACAAAAAGTAAATGGTAGCTGTTAACTTGAAAACTACCACTAGATGACATCACAGGGTGGAACAGAACATTCTGAGAACTGGAGATGTAGACAGCCCAATAATGCAGGCTGACTCAAACGTGTGTGAATGAAACAAAACACAACACAACTTCAGGTATGTTTTGGTTGAGGTAACAACATTATAACATGGCTAAAAGAGTCAATTCTGTGTAATATAGGACCTTTAAAGTTATAAGTGCTGTAAATGCTTCAGTGAAAAAAGTACAGGTGAATATTAAGAACTAACTTGTTAATATTCTTAACAGTAAGGATATGATTTTAAGCCTTCCTTTTGTCAAAATTTCACAGAGCGCCTCTTCACATAATTGTTCAATCAGAGACAATTACAGCCATTAATCTGTGGGGAACAAGGTTTAAGTGGATTATATAACTCCTGAATTTAACTTCAATCTGTTTGTCACATTTTAACTTTCCCAATGCTAATTTACTTAAAAGGTGCACTATGGAACTTCTCTGGAGAAGGTTGCGTCACCTGCTCGTTATTGCCGAGACGTTATTGCTCCGCCTGGAATGCAATGCTTCACGGTATGGATTTGACGCATCTGTCGCCACGGAGACAAGACGCCACACGACCACGTTAAAGGTCAGATCTATAGAGGGACAAGCCCGTTCGCAGTAAGGATGCTGTTTTTCAAGGGATGTGATTAGCATTAGAAGCACCTTTAAGTGAAAAAAGCGAGATAGATAAATGTAATGCAATACTGTGGAACATTTCAGGTAAAGCAGGTGGTGGCCACATAAAACACCCTTAACTTTTATTACGACCACTTTTTTTCCTGGTTTTAAAGCGCATTTATATTTAAGATTTTACTAAAACTCTTGCCTATTTTACATTTTTTTTTTTGTTTTAATTTTGGTAAAGTCTATAATTGTATTTCGTGGTTGGACATGAGCAGCAGCAGCAGATTTGACATATGTAGAGGTAATTCCATAACTGTTACCTAGCAACCATAATGTCAACACGGACCAGAATTTTACAATAGCTGAATAATGATAAGACAAATAAAAATAAATGGTGGAAAAGCGCTATATAAAAGATGTGAACATTTACCTTCAAGGCTCAAAAGCGCTTTTACATCAGGGAACCACTCACCCATTCACGCACACATTCATACACCAGTGTACGCAGACACTGGGGGCGAGGTGGGGGAATGTGAAATGTCTTGCCCGAGGACACAACCAATGATGTTTCTGTCGAGAGCGGGATTCGAACCGACAACCTTCGGATCAGAGGACAAACACTCTACCAACTATTTGTGCATAGACTGTCCCTATAATTTACCGTATTTTCCGGACTATAAGTCGCACTTTTTTTTCATAGTTTGGCCGGAGGTGTGACTTATACTCAGATGCTATTTATATGTTTTTTTCTTCATTATTATGCATTTTTTGGCAGGTACGACTTATACTCCGGTGCGATTTATACAATTTATATAATTTTCGGTATTTCCATTTTATAGCTACTTCCTGTATTTTTGTGCTTTTCTTTTCAACGTTTTTTTTCCCACACACTGCCATTTATGAGATGTAAAACTATGATAAATATTAACCACAGGTACCAAGCCAAGTCATAATAAGAAAAACATGAAAACTTGTCAAATGCACTTTAACGTCATGAATTTTTAGCACAATATTTAGTCTGTATTTTTCATGTTTTTTTACATTAGGTTGATATAATTATAATCTGAATTGAATAACAAAATTCACGGTCCAATTAACCCGCCAACATTTTGTCAACAAATTTTAAATGTTAAGTTATTCCTCCATATCGGCCTGTATTCTCATTTGGCTGTTTTATGTAAATGGACTCAATATCCCTGAGTTTAACCTTGCCTCGGGTCTAATGCGGGCCGCCATGACAGTTCACCCACCTCTGCTTTGGTATGCCGCACCCCGAGTCGGCCGGGTCAAGCGTGTCTGACGGATCCGTGCCCACCGTCGCCATGACGACCAGCTCCGGGTCCAGGATGAAGATCTCCTCGTGAGAGAGCTCCAGGATGTAGTTCAGGTGCTCCTGTGACAGACGGAGGAGAGAATGTAAAGTATCCAAGCAACGTGAAGGTAGTTTTAAAGGGCCTATGGTAAAAAGCCGCTAAATGTGAAAAAAAATGTGTAAAAATATCATCTATATTTACATAGCATTTTCACTGATAATAATTAATACAGAAGCTACAGACAGGGTCACCGCTTTTTATCCAATCAGTTACTAAGAATCATGAGAAACCAACAGCCTGAGCCTATTTAATGACGTGATGTTCTGAAAGAGTCGGCTCTTTTGAACGGTTCCTTTACGTGAACGGTTGGAACTGGATCTCATTTTTAAAAGAACTGAATCTTTCTCGTTCTAATTAGTATGCATCTTTACACTGATTAATGCTGAAGCAACACAAGAATCAGAACAGAAGCAGAGTAGGCGACACGATGAGAGCTCTGTGCACAAAAAACACATTTGGCGTCTTAATAATAATGAATAATTATTATTGTAATGCAACTTTTTATTTAGAATATCATAATTCCAAAGGGTAAACACACTCCTACTCTCAGTTTGAACCATTTTAAACAGATCTGAGCCATGGTCATATCTCTGTGGTTAGTTTATAGATAAAGTGAGCTCTCACATTGACTTCTGTCATATAATTAAACATAAAAAGAATCCGTCTTTTGAACAGCTCTTTAAATGAACCAATCCAAAAGATTTGAATCTCATGAACGTGATAAAAGTCCCATCACTAACACTACTGCATTTTCAAGAGTGAGAAAAACCAAACAGTAGGTAGATATTGTAGTACAACTGACTGACACTGACACTATCCCAGACAGTTGTTTCTGTGTCATGGTGCCATATCACAGCGACAGAAAGGACTAAGTGGGCGGGGCTAATAGTTCAAACTAAAAAATGTTTCTGACTCATGGTTTGAAATCTGGTAGAGGTCCTTTAAATGAGACATACCTGTAATGTTGTTTTATTACAATGTTTTAGCAACGTTTGTTATTAAAAGAGACATGCAAAATCCACTTTAAACATGCACTGTGTAACTTTTCTGCTGGAGGGTCTGCTACCTGCTTGTCTCCATCGAGATGTTATTGCTTTGCCTAGAATGTTCCACAGTTTGGTATTTAACTATATATATTTGTGCATGCATTTAAAGTGGACTCATTAGGGGTGTGAATCTTTAAGTTCCTGTCGATTCCATTCGATTTTGATAATTGGGGTCCCAATTATATTTAAAACGATTCTCGATTCAAAAACTATTCTTAATTCTAAAACAATTCAAAATTAAATTCTGAATTTTTTTTTCAAAAACAAAGAACATATCAAGCACATTTTAAGTTCCATGTTGTAAAAATCTTTTATGTAAACTGTACATCCATACAAAACAGAACTGTTCTTAGATCAGGCAAGAACCTGAAAGAGGGAACCTGAAATTCTATTTACTTTGTATTTTTTTACTTTATTAGTTCATAATTCAATAAATTCTCACATAAGTCTCCTCTTGTGTGTGCACAGAGCGTGTGTGTGTGTGTGTGTGTGTGTGTGCGCAATGAGCATGTGTGTGCGTGCTGAGTGTATGTGTGTGTGCGTGTGCTGAGCGTGTGTGTGTTTGCTGAGCATGTGTAGGTGCGCTGAGCGTGTGTGTGTGTTTGTGTGTGTGCGCGCGCTGAGCGTGTGTGTGTGTGTGTGTGTGCACTGAGCGTGTGTGTGTGTGTGTGCACTGAGCGTGTGTGTGTGCACGCTCGGAGACAGCCCCCTCCTCGTCGCTCCAGTGTGCGCTCCGCTGGTGGAGAGAGCCCAGAGGCAGACGATGACTTAAACACACTACAAATGAAGTTATGGCACAACACGTGTTTTTAAATGCATTTAATACAGCACAGACTTATTCCCAGTTTTGTCAGTTTACTGAGGAAAAGAAACTTGTGTAAACTCCACAGAGACAATGTCAGATGATCTTTTGGTCATTTTAATAACACTGTTATTAGCTTAATTTAAAATCTATTTTTGAGAATTTGGAATTGATCCAAAATCATTCAAATGTAGAATCGCAATCCTTTTAAGAAGCTATTTTTTTCTACACCATATACACCAACATATGGTGTATATGGCATTTTAATAGCATTACCTACTATTCCTAGTAATTTTTTTGGCAATTTTAGAGCAAATGAGGTTAATTTACAGCTTTCTAAATCTAAGTGTGCTGCCTCCAGTGGCAATTTCGAGCAGTTGGTGACGAAAGACAGGTATTTCTGATCACAAACACCTGGCTGCAGGGGCGGAGTGTGAAGTCTGGATACCTGTTAGACCAATCACACTGCTCCTTATACCAGAAAAGTTACATAGTGCACCTTTAATGAGCTTGTTATAACGGTGTTCTCTCACTATTATCTTACTCAGAGTTGTATTTAGATTGATTCATGGATGTGTGAGTAATTCTCCTGCATTTGAGGCATGAGTGCCCAGAAAATTCCTGTTTTGACCTGCCGCCTGTCTCCACCCACAACTCTGTTCTTGTACAAGTACATTAACATGACATAATTAAGTACAAACTATAAAAGTTATATTTGGGGAGAACTGATCAAATTATTTCTAGCTCATCTGAAAGCAGAATAGAGTTTTGGGATTATTATTATTATTATTATTATTTTTTTTACAAAGGAAGTCGATTTTTACAACTCTTTTTATGAATCAAACAAATCCAAGGCCAACCTAAGGCCATGACTTCAATACAGGTTTCTGAGAACATTTCTTGACAAAAAAAACACGAAAAATCACTGTGAATGTAGAAATGTGTCAAAGGTGCAATACCTGAGCTCTGTCTATCCGGTAAAAGCGGTCTGCAGTCGTTGCTGAAAAAACAAACAAACAAACAACACAAAAGAAAATTAATAAAAATCAAATCTGCAAAATAAAAAGTTTACACGAGACACCTGAAAAAAATTCAAAAATTCTAAAAGGATTAGACTCGATACTTACTACAAATTCTGATACCACAATGATTATAAAAAATATATATATATGTTCTATTCTTTTGACAATAGGACATAATTTTCAACATTAAATCATAGTACTTTCTTTTATGGCCTTATATCTGTCTGATTTGTTTATTTCAGTGACGCATGTGAAACAAAGCAGCTCATTGGTCACCCATTATTTTGAACAGATTATTGCTTCCCTCATAGATTCTACAGAAATCTGCGATGTTTTTCAGTCCCCGGCGATTTCTTTTTTCCTTAGAAGCAGCCATATTTGTTTTGATACGGACAGACCATGCGTGTCCCTGATTGGTTAATTCACCTGTCAATCACACCCGTCTGAACTCGGGGAGATTCAGCGGTGACCAGACTCACATCTTCGTAAAGTATTGGAGAAGTGCGGACTCTGGATCCCATGCAATATATTTTTTCTGGTACTTCAGCTGTACTTCATTTAGACATACCTTTGTTAAACTGATTTCCTTTGAAAATATTGGCATGTACGCAATTCAGAAATACAATAAAAAGTGGATAGACTCACCATGATATCTAGTTTGACATTTCGGTACGTCGGTATGCAGTATTCATATTGATGCAAGGGCTCCTAAAGTAGTTTTTAATTCCCAAAAGGGAGAAAAGTAGAGCAAACTGCAAAAATACTTTCCCTAAATATCAAGAGGTTTACAAAATAGATACAGCATAAGGTACATGATAAATCAACATGGCACCTCGGATTAGTACTCATAGTCCGGATCCATTTTAGAGAGAAAGTTTTCTTTTTTTTTATCAAGTTACTGACGGCATGTTTGTTTTCGTTATAATTTGGGAGTATATTTTCAAATTAACTGTAGACTTATTTATTTTAACAATATTTCAGATGGAAGGTCCTGGTTCAGCCCTGGTTCAGTCCTAGTTTAGTCCTAGTTTAGTCCTAGTTCAGCCCTGGTTCAGTCCTGGGTTTGTCCTGGTTCAGCCCTGGTTCAGCACTGGTTCAGTCCTAGTTTAGTCCTGGTTCAGTCCTAGTTTTGTCCTGGTTCAGTCCTGGTTCAGCACTTGTTGGGTGTTCCCAGTTTGCAATGGTCAGTATCCATCACACATACTCTAGTCCTGGTTCAGTTCTGGGTTAGACTCAGGTTAGACCTGGTTTAGTCCTGGTTTAATACAGCTCTTATTGGGTGTTCCCAGTCTGCAATGGTCAGTATCTATGACAAGTGCTCTAGTCCTGCTTTAGTTCGGGGTTAGGCTTGGGTTAGACCTGGTTTAGTCCTGGTTTAGTCCAGGTTTAGGACAGCTCTTGTTCGGTGTTGCCAGTTTGCAATAGACAGTATCAAAATCTAGATAAGTATAGTGACAATAGCCCCATATTATAGCTACACTGATTTACTTTTACATGCCCTTGAACATACCTCAAATGTCCATAAACTTTGAAAAAATAAATACATTAAAAAAAA
>KN474388.1:0-24561 GCA_000787095.1 Periophthalmodon schlosseri
GTGGGTCAGTGGATCTAACCGCTCAACTGATGATGTTTTTATGTTGAGAGCAGGATTCGAACTGCCAACCTTCAGATCAGTGGACAAACACCAACTGAGCTACTGTTGCCCTTCCACCACAGTGACACATCAACGATTTTGGCCACCCTGGAGCAAGAAGAGGAAATCACAAAAAATCTCCACCTTTCATTAGCCTCTATTTTAATTGAAGCATTTCCCATTGCTACTAATATAAATGTAATTTTTTTTTTTTTTGTAATCAAGCAAATATACAGGATGCCAAATGATAGAAACCACCATTAAGCATTCCAAAACATACTGTCTGTTTTTCTAAGGCTTCTCTTAAAATGGGTTTTATGTTTTAGATGTGGCATTTGTAGAGCCCACGTCAGACACAAGCAGCAGAGCAGCAGAGCTGCTGTGGGGGACAATACTCAGCAGGAGTCTACAGCAATAGTGGCAAAATCACAGACACAACCGCATTCACCTAGCACATGTGGTTTGTGTGGTCAGACTGCACTCAACATGACACTTGCTTGTTTTATTCCTTTAAACTCCCCTGAACAGTGTTACATAGTCAAAAAGGTGTTGTATAGTACACATTTAACTTTGACACATAGCTCCTTGTCTTGTACAATGGCCACCAGGACGTGCCAGCCACAGCATTGTGGAATTGGGTCCTTGCTGAATGCCCTCCCCTTTCTTCATTCCTATTCCATGCTACACTGTCCTGCTAAATAGAATACAGGTAAATATGACATACTGTAATAATAGTTATAATGTAATAAACTGTAGGCCAGTAATGCAAAAGAACATGGCATCTAGTATAGGCTCTGCTTCCAAAAGTTACAGTGTAAATGTCTTGTAGAAGTCCATCTATTACTTTCTGGTCCTGTTTTTACCTCTCAGTCACAAACAGATTTGAGTGCTGCTAGCAGAGGCAATCTTCCTCTTCGGCAAATATATGGGACATCATGCCCAATTAAATCTGTTTTCTAAAAGCCTTTTCTAAATGGTCTGTTGTGACTGTTTTTCAATATGAGTTGTGGGAATGCTTCTACCAGATGGTACCAAAATAGGCCCCCTGAAAATGACTTGCGCTTAAATGGTTAATATGCCCAGTCAAAACCAAAAACATGAACATAGATTAGATTAATTGAGGACTGACTTGGCAGGAGATAACATTACATATACTGAAATGCACCCATCACAATGGTGGCCCAGTGGCTGAGTGGCTATTACTTTCGCCTCACAGCAAGAAGGTTCCAAATTCGACTCCTGAGTCTGTGCAGAATTTCCATGTTTCTCCCCTCTCAGGTCCTCTACGGTAATCTCGACCAAACCTAGTTCAAGAGCTGGAGCTGGGTCCCTGGTGCGCTCCTGACAGGTTGCCCCAACGGCACTGAAAGATGGGTCAAATGCAGAGTACACATTTCTATACAGGGACAATAAAGGCTAATCTAACATCAGAAACAACATAAGTAATGAATAAGAACTCCCATAATAAGCTTTATAAATACAAGACACATGCAACAATATAGTAACTTGTGTGTCTTACAACTATTTATAATGAGAAGACTGTTGCCCAAGAGTAGTCTAATCATTTCCCCATGTTGAGTCCTCTAGAGAGAGACAGTTCCATATTCTACCAAATATATTTATACAGACCTGGAGAAGAGGCCAGAGTGTAACTGAGGCTCTGAGACAAAACCCTTTCATGACACCTGCTGGCTCTCCCTGTTCCTCCCCAGTTCACATCCATCAACAGCAGCCCAGGAGCACCACACATGCACACGCGTACACACATACACACACATTACATTTGTCACTGGCTATCACGAGTGGTTACACTCTCACTACATGCCTGCTGACCCCTCTGAAGACACAAATCAACTCCCTGGGTGTTGCAAGAAAAAGTCACCAAACATAAAACTGTGCCTTCCAAGTAAGAAGAAAGGGAGAACATAGTGCATAAATATTTCTCTTTGTGTTTCATGTTGTCATGCTAAACATCACAACGATAAAGGGAGTTTACATAAGATTTTTATTCTTAGGTTGTAAAATAATAATTTGCTATGGACAAGTGAGAAACAATTGGAATTCTTTGCCAGTCTTGCAGATAACAGGAGGAAGATGCACCAGGAAGGGCATCTGATGTACATCAATGCACACACATTTGCTGTTGCTGATGTGGAGACCCAACAATATCTATGTTTTTAAACAAATGTAATTTTTGAACCACTGCATGTTCCATTTCTCTCAATCACTTTATCACACAGTTGTCTTTTTTTTACAATGTCAGATAAGCTAAGTCAGTTCTATAATTATAATAAGCCAATTGAAACAGGCTAATGCAATTAAACTGGATAATCAAATAAAACTAAAGGGCAAACGAAATGAATGTTTATATTCTTTGCATAACTTGTGCGTAACTTACTCTGTGAAGCACTTTGAATTACTTTGTGTACGAATTGTGCTATACAATTAAACTTGCCTTGCCTTGCCTTGCATTGTTTTCTTCCCTGCAAGGAGCATCCAAATGATATGACGCTAAGGACACTGTCTGGTGATGACTTCTTACTCACTTATTATGTAACTTTTCTTCTGGAAGACGACCTACTTGTCATGGAGATGTAATAACGGCATTTTCCACCGTATGGCATTGAACTTATCTGTCTCCATCTGTATCTGAAGAGCATATAACGCCATCACCAGGCCAAGTTACAGGTAAAGTCTGAGAAGAGGAGACCCCGCTCACAGTACGCATGTATGTTTTTCATGATATTTTTCAGCAATAAAAACTGTTATTGAAGATAGATAGATTTAAGTGTACTGCCATACTGTGGAACATTCCAGGCAAAGCAAAAACAGCAAACAGGCGGTGTGCCCTCCACCAGAAAGGTTACATAGTGTACTTTTAAATTCCTGCACTCAGACAACTAGCTGTTTGTGCTCTCCTTTTGGTTTCAGACAACAGATATCCAGAGTTACGTGCAGGATACTATTGTCTAACAAAAAGCAGAGCCTGCATTGCTGTCGCTAATGCTGTTGTAACTAACCGCCACCAGTTGTTTCTAGTGCGCAAATGAAAAGAAGTGAGGCCCATGAATGGCAAATAGTGACTTCAAGCTTTGTTTAATTAGTCACCTCGACAACCGCGTGGAGCTTTTGTCAACGCTTTTGTGTGTTCTGTCCTCGCCGGACTCTTGACTGATGACACGGCCACACACACGCGCATCGGTCACCTCTCTGTGTGTGGAGGATTCAATTTATTTTCTGGTGTGAACTCCGTTATTCGCCAAGGTTTTCATTCTTGTAGACGCTGGTTGGCCGCTTGGTCACTTCCCCTATTCCGCACAGATCCGCTCAGTAGAGAGAAGCAGCGCACACAGAGCACTTCTCCTCACATCCAGGCATCCCTCTGTCAGTGCGTAACGGGATTCAGAGCGCACCACAATGGACTTACCCGCCTAGCATTACAGAGAACTTTTCTGCTCGCCTTGGACCAAAACTTCAAGTCAGAAATAGCACCCTGATTAGCAGCCTTTTAGACACAATGTTTGGGTCATTTTTAAACTCAGTATTGCTTATTTGCTTGTTCTCATCTGCGACTTGTGATTCGTTCGCGTTTACCGAGGAGCCCTTTGAGAGAACCGGGAAAACGGACGGCTACTGTAGTCGGATACTCCGCGCTCAGAGCACTAAGAAAGAAGGCAGTAACGAGTTTCGCCTCCGTGTTGAGGGAGACCCGGAGAGTTACCAACCGGGCAGCACTTACAGAGGTAGGCTTCCAAAAAGTGTTCGAGCAAGTGATTAGAAAGTGTGTAGGCCTACCACAGAAACCTCCATGAGATGTTATTTACATCATATTTCCTCAAATTGCAGTAACATTGTGGTATGCATCCATCATCGTTTCTCCATCAAAGCATTATTCTAAGTGCTCTTATGATCAAAATTTAAAACTGCACAGTCCCTCTTGAAACTTCTTGATGCCATATGCCATTCTCTTTCATCGTTCAAATAGACTTTAGCAGACGCCAGTGCCTGTTTTATGATACAAAGTTTCACAAGTCAGTGTGGCAATGTCTTTTATAGACCGAGGTGATTGCATATGAAAACAACATTTATTTTCTACTCAATCCACATAGGTGCAGTGGCTGTGGTTAGCCTATGAACTCATTACCAAGTGAACTGTTACAACATTATGAGAGCATGGCTTGTGCATGACCCCAGTTCATAAGTCTGAATTTCAATGCACATTCTCTGACTGTCTCTTCTTGTCTTTGTCCAGTGACTTTAACTGCGACTAGCACCTCATACTTCAGAGGATTCAGTCTCATCGCTCTGAGAGAGGGTGCTGAGGGAGACAGGGATGATGACTATATTGGGAATTTCCAGGTAAGACACCACAAACTTTACAATTGCATAATATAATAAGGCACTGTTTTGTGCCTGTATTGCAGAGATATCTATTCCCAGATGACATTCTCCACTATGTTTCACACAATTTGCACTTCTTGAGCTGCATGTCCCTATGGTTATAATGTATGATGTTACCTGTTTAAGTGTCACAGCCTTTATGTAGAGTGTGAAACAGTCAATCATTTCTGTATAGGCACCCACCAGGAGCGTATGTGTGCTTTTGGTTTAGCTGAGGTGATAACTGACACATTATACAGACAGGTTCCACCGTAGCAGAAGCAGGGAAAATACGAGTGGGTGTATAGAATTGTTAGAATAAAAAAAATTGAGGCTGTAATGTGCACAGTGCTGCAGAATAAACGCAACTGTTAAGGAATTCACAAAAGCTTGCCAGGGGAAGGAATATATATTTTTTTATATTTGAGCAAACCTGAAAAGTAATCTTGTGATCAACAGAGTAAAAGATGTAGTCGTATAGCTTATATTTTTGAGTGAGTCTCTAGGCTGCAAAGAAATTCAAAAATGTGTTTGAATCCTAATGATCATATCTTGTTTATGTTTTATTAGCTTAACTTTATCTTCATACAAATTAAAAATTGGGTGGCTATTTAGGGTGGCTGTAGCTCAGTTGGCAGAGCGTTTATTCACTGATGTGAAGGTCCTGGGCTCACCATTTCATGCTGCTGTTGTGTCTTGGGTATGCACTGACGGCTTTATTTCCAGTTTGTGCACACACTGGTATATGAATGTGAATATGAATGGGTGAGTGATTCTTTGATGTTAAAGAGCTTTGAGTGTGCAACAGTACTAGAGAATATATACAAACCATTTGTTAATTCACATCAAATCTTAAAACATTTCTGTTTGACTGGCCTTTGACCCTATTTAACTTTGAAGCCTAAACATTGTAAATGATGGCACAGTTTGGTAACAGACAGACTCTCCGTCATCTTGAACATAATCATCATTGGATTTATTTTGTTAACCACCTGTTCTTTATACATGGCTATTCTTCTGCATCGCTGTTTCAGACACACTTCTTCTGCATTAAAAACACTCATTCACTTACACTAACTCATACTTACCTCCAGATTTTAGAAGAGCTCTGGGCGAGCTGGCCTTCCAGCTCTGAAAGACGAAGAGAAAAAAGTCTACGCTTTATTTAACACAGGGCTCATTTGAAATCTGGTGGTGTGCCCCGTGTCAGACAACTGTGGACAGCTTCTGACTTGATGAAAAGCACTTTTATTGAGCTCACTGGGGAGGTCAGCCGCCACTCTGTGTGTTTGTGCTCACTGCGCTGGTGCCGGATAATGAGACATTACTTCTCAGCAGGGGAAATGACAGGACAAAAGAGAACAAACTGTAATGTTTCCAGGTCATGGAAGAAATTAGTGCAGCTCTACATGTGGCCTGTTGTCACAATCTATTTTTCCCTGATATCTTTAAGAAACAGCTTTAGATTTCGTATGCATGGTTTTGTTGTATTACTTGCAGTTTATAAAAAAGTTTATCCCATTGTAGTTTGCTTCTAATCACACATATTTGTTGTGTCATTTTCAGTGGACTAGGTCATAGATAGTTTCTGCTGCAAATTGGTTTATTTACCAGTTGTGCTTGAATGCATTCTCATGAGTCCTTGGTGGCTTTAACATGTGTTGTAGACCAGACAGACCAGCCTGGGATGGTTGTAAGAAACCATGGGAACTAGAGTGGGTGGTATAATCTGTATGGGGTGGACACAGACAAACATCTCCCTGATTTCTATTCACAGCTTCCACTTTTGGGGGAAACTCATTCATTACATGGTATGACAAAGGGCATTCTCCACTGACAGCTTTATGGACAGAGAAAGTTCCTTGTCTTGACTGGCCTAATGTCATTTCCTATCAAACTGATCTTACTGCCAGCATGCAGCTACAGCCTTCTCCAACACAGTTTGAATCAATGAAGTGCTGAGTATTTCAAGTGCGCGTTTGAGTTAGAAAGGGCAGCATGCTTTTGACATTTTAGGTTTTACCTGAAATGTTCTGAAGACTTTCCACTTAAATGTTAACTCCAGTACAGGGATGGAAAGTGACTTTTTACTAGTCATTGCATAAAAGATCTTGTCTTTGGAGTTAAGTTTGCTTTGGAATGGATGGATATATAACTTATATTTAAATATTATAAAGAGACATTTTGTCTTTTTAGTGCTCATTTGTTTACCTCATATCACACAAATGAGTTTATGATTTTGAAGAGCACCATGAGCTTGTAATATCCCACTATGATTTTTTTTTTTTTTTTTGACCTGATTGATATGTGTCATAAAAACAAGTGCAGATAGTGTCATGGCACTCAGTTTGGCAATGAGAGAGAACATAACATGGAGTGATTCTAAGCCTAATTGCACCCACAAGTCACAGAGCAGCATGTGTCATCTGGGAGAGTTTCACTAATAGTTTCATTATAATAACTCACTGTGTTTGTTTGTGCTTTGCAGATCATTGATGAAGAAGAGACACAGTTTATGACCAACTGCCCTCCCGCTGTTACAGAAAGCACTCCTCGTAGACGCACCAGTATACAGGTCTTTTGGACTGCGCCCCCTAGTGGCTCTGGATGTGTGCATCTCAAGTATGTACCATGTAACACTGTGGTCAGGTTATATTACATTTGAAAATTAATAAGACCCCTACAACTACTGTCACTAGTACCATTGTGTACAACTATTATTTCAGCCACCCACAGCGTGACCAAACATTGCACTGTATTGAGAAGGAAAGATACAAGAAATACAGACAAACTATAAGAACTGCTTAAACATTTCTTCCACTGGATGGATCATGTTTAATTTAGTCCCAAATTAAAAATGAGCTTGAATCATTATAGAATAGTCCAACGTCTCAGTGGGAGTGTAAGCCTGGCTTGCACAAGATATTAATTCCACCCTTAAAGTAACTCTGTTTTATCACATGCGTCGCCGCCAGCTAAGCAGGAATTCTCAATTTTCATTTCCACTTGGTTTCATAAACTATTCATTACTTTTAATAAGTGCAGAGCAGATCGACACCAATCAATTCTGCTGGAGAGTCCTTGGGGCTTACATGGACATGCCGCAAAGACATCAAGGCGTGATTGCAAGTGTATGTAAATAATGACACGGAGTGGGAAGATACTTAACACTCATTAGCATAAAGAAGATCGTGTGGTGTTATGCATATATTAACCTCTTATGAATATACGTCAAAATCATCCATCCTCCATAATAACTTTATAAAGCACTTCAAATACATAAAAGGTGACAAAATTGAGACAAAGAAAAGTAAAAATATAAGCTAAAAGCTAAAATGAGCTCACATTGTGATAAAAGAAAAATTCAAGAATCAATTTAAAAACAGTCCGGGACTGAGCCTGTCTCATCTCTAAAGGAAACTGGTTCCGCAGCTTTGGGGCAGTAACAGAAAAGACACTGTCCCCAGGATTCTTCTGGGAACAACAAGCTGCAACGGATCTATTGACCTGAGAGCTTGAAGGGGGTGTACAGGTGGAAAGGTAGAAAGAACATCCAAACAGCGACATGTGTTGCATTTGTATGTTCCACATAAAACATGAGCTGACGTCGGGAAAGTGTTACCTGAATCATGCCAAAATGAAGTGGTTACATGACTCTTTTACCTGGTGTTGTCATGAAAGTAGATTCAGATAGAAAAGAAAAGGCTTGATACTTACACATTTATTTATAGTAGAATATAATTTTATAATTTCATATATATTTGTTTTATAATTATAAAGATAAAATAATAATAGTCACATCATAATGTGATCTATTAATTAAGATGAATCAAGACCATTATTTAAGAAACTCCAATTTGTTCAAATAAGTATCTAGTTTTGATGCTATAGTTTTAAAATAAATTGGTATCTGGGTGGACAAAAGAATGGATGGATCACTGTGGTACTCTACTTGTCATGGGTACTGAAGAAGTTTTCAAACTCTTCTTTTAATCAAGTAAGGTCAAAATGATTGTAAGGGCGAGCCACGTATCCCTACCCATTGTAACCTAGGATGATATGGTTCTCCATTTAAATCAGCACCAAATCAACAGATCGGCGTAAATTATATTAACATGGAGACTCAAGTGGTTAGGACCCACATCTAAACTAATCACTCTCAAGTTGTAGACCAGCCCTCATCCAACTCCACTCAAATTGAGTGAAGGAACGTTAAAGCAGTCCAGAAGACACAACATTCCCACAGAACGAGATCCCTGTTTGTGTGGTAACTGCAGCTCAGCTGTACCTCTCAGCCTACCATAAAAAGCTGTTCTTTTATTAGATCATTTTTCTTCAAATGTATTGTTTGAACGTTTTCTAAAAAAAGGATTACCGATGACAGAGCGACTAAAGGCAGGCCTTACGAAACAATATTGAATTCAGAGAATATATTGGAAAGAAGGGGTTTCTACAGTTATGCGTGAAATAGGACAAAGCAGAGGAGTCTAGGACAGGTTTTGAAAGCAAAAGATGTGCCACTACATGTTCAAATACAGAGATGACAATGGTGGACAATCTACCCTCTCTTTAACCTGCACATCTATTGTATCCTCAATCCTCTCATTATCTGCCTTTGTTAAAGCACTTCTCACTGTCTAGATGACACCACAGTGATCAGATAGAAGCAACAACAAAAACTACATTAAAATGATTGATTATTGTCCCCTGCTTTGATGATGCTACAAAGGGTTATTTTGATTGAATCTTGCCAATCCACTAAATAACATGGCTCTGTACAATCCTTTGGCCTTGTAATTTGGAGTGTGTGGTCTGTCTGACATGTGACCGACTGGCTTGCCTTGGACATTTCTCTCCAGTGTGGTTTGCTGCAGTGTAATTGATGGGCAGTTGCTGTCTATTTTTTAGGACAGACAGAGACAGAACTTGGTGCGTTGGTTGGTCCTGGTTTCACTGTGATGACATTATTCTACTACACAATCCATTTATTTTTGGTCTCAGTTTCTATTGGCTCCAAAATGTTTTTACCCAAAATTTAATATTGCACCAGCTACTACAAAAAAGGTACTTACAACAATTAGTGTGTTTTTTGAATGGCCTGCCCCGAATCATTCACACTATAGTGACTGAATGGTATGATTCAGGGCAGGCAATACAAAAGAATCCACTGTAGTATAGTCAGTTCTTTTGTTCATTTAATCTGATCATACATTCATGAAGTATTATGTATGTGGAATGAGTAAGTCCATAATTTTCAACACTAATGCAATACTTTGACCAGTTTGTATTGGTCCGAAGATATGTCTAATTTTTGTGACTAGGCTTTTATCTGTATCTGATTGGATGGCACAAAATTAATAGTGGCATTATCAAGACTTTGAATATTGATCTATATAAAGCTATAATGTTTGGATGTTAGTATAAAATGATTGGTATTCATTACACCATGTGTAACTATTGTTACAATGTTGTTACATAGTCCAAAAAAATAATATGCATGAAGTTCATGTTTATGTGGTTCAGATACGTTTAACTGAAAATATAACCAAGTGCAAACCTCTACCATCTTTCACTCTGCAATTTTAGATTCACAGAATGTCCACTATAGTTCATTTTGTTTTCATTTTGAAACCAATAACAAGCATGCTCTTTCTTTTGTAGGGCCAGCATTGTGCAGAAGAGAATCATTTATTTCCAAGATGAGGGGCCTCTTACAAAGAGAATGTGTGAGAAAGGTAGGCTTCGTTAAAATATTATTGTATACTGAAAAAACAACAAAAAAAAAAGCCTTATCAGCCCCTCAGACCACAGTCAACCACTCACACACCACATTACATTCATAGCCAATTTTTGCTCAGGGACACAATGACAGTGTGCACACTCAAGCGAGCATGTATATATAATAATAATAATAATAATAACTGTTAATATTATTGTTATTATGATCATAATTACTATTATTAATAATAATATAACTGTATTATTATTATTCCATAGAGCCACTGTATGGCGAAGTGACGGATAAGCCTCTACTGGACTGTTGTGCCTGTGGAACAGCCAAATACAGGGTCACCTTCTATGGGAACTGGTCAGAGAAGATTCATCCCAAAGACTATCCACGTAAGAGAAATGTGTCTTCTATTGTCAGAAAGCATGACAAGATTATGCTACAATTCTATATCATTTTGACTTTTGTTGAAAAATTGGTTTGATTGAGTGAGGCAAGTGATAGAAGGAGTGATACAAAAGTTAGAATCTGAACTTTGTCACAAACTGTTGCTCTTAATTATGTAGAACAATGTCAAAATATGAATAGGTATCCCAAAAATAGATGATTTATGCCAATATTTTCTTTCATTTCTGTGTACTATGTCTGTGTATAACCTTGAGCCTCACTATCAAGATGCATATGGACTTGCGGATTACACCAGCTCTCTTGTCTAAATCAGGCTTTTGCCAGTCAGATCAATATACTGATTAGATGGAGTAAGATAAACCCGGGGATCGAAAGCAGCCTTAATTTACTGTCTCACTCAGGTACTTGGTATGGAACTCACTCCTTCACACAAATAGGTCAAGCTGCGATGGTTCTGTTAAAGTTTTTGGACACTGGTGGATTTCTCCTTGCACAAAGTCATATCCTAGGAAACCATCTCTCTCAAACCTCTGTCCATCCAATTGAAAAACGGTGTAAATAGTGTATGGGAGACAAATAATCCCTAGCCTCTGACCATTGTGGTTACACACATTCTCAGTTCTGAAAATTCGGTGTAAAACAGGTCAACCAGACCAGTGATAACCTTGACAGTTCTATTTTTCTTCTCCCAATCGTCCCTTTTGTGAGTCACGCAGTGATGCACAACTGCTCCAACCATGGCAACCTGCTTGGAGCCAGAATTATCATGAGGGCATGGTTGCCAGGTTTAGTGGACAAGCAAATTTGGATTTTTAACATTTTTATTTATATGACATGAATAAGCCACTAATTCACTAATTAAGTATTAATAAGGGTGCATGAATTGATTTGTTTCATTTTATATATTCTTTTTACACATAATATAAATACACCAACTACCTTGTAAAACTTATGGAAACATGGCATTTGCATAATGGCAGTCACTTCCAACCACTTTCCAGATGCAGTACCACATGCGCTTGAACAATATGCAGATGTCACATACACTAATCACCGCCCTGTTCTGGCTTTGTAGGTCGTGCCAACCATTGGTCTGCCCTGATTGGAGCATCCCACTCTAAAAACTATGTCCTTTGGGAGTATGGAGGTGTGGCCAGTGAGGGGGTCAAACAGGTCGCGGAGCTGGGGTCACCAGTCAAGATGGAGGAGGAGATCAGGCAGAAGGTAAGCGGGATGAGGTTAGACTTGTGTTTGGAAACTTTCTTTGGACTTTACTTTTAATTCAGTGGAGGATGAAAAGTTACATAACTGCAGCTGACACACTGGATGGTGCACCTGAGCTGTGGTGGAATTGTTTTGACACTGTAGTCTACAATGATTAGTGTTTTCAAACATCTAGGCTATTCTTAGTCCCCATGCCAGTCCCCATGCACTTGACTGCAGCAGGTGTGTCAAAGCTGGTTTAGATTTAAATTTCTTTTGACTGTTTTCCAATAATGCTTCAGTTGACTTATGTATCATTTTGATTTTGGCAGTCTTACCTATGTCCGTCTGTTTAGTCTGTAAAGTTCTTTAACAGAAGAATCAGTCCATGCTTGACCATCATCTTGTCACAGAACATGGGTGGTTGCATTAGAATGGGCATCTGGATAAAAGTTTCTCACTTTTATCTTACATCATTTGTTCCTGCTTTTGCTCTTCTCCTCTTAGTCCTAAAATAAGCATCCCTGGCAGAGCAGATGGTACCAGAGAGTGTTTATTGAGACTAATATTGAAGACCTGAAGTCACAGTGGATAATGAGAGTCTTGTGTGAACAATGGGGACTGTGTGTGTGTGTCTGCTGCCTCTGCTCCCTCCTCCTCTGCTCCTATTCTCATCTGTGCTGGGATCATCATCTCTTTTATTCCTTAGCTGCGGAATGACAGTCATTTCAGGGTAGAAGTGAATCTACATGTGGAGTACATGTATGTTTTTTGTATGTGAGTGTGGTGTTCAGAAACACTAGCATAGCTCAGTCAAACTTTTTTGCCACATCAGATAACTTGCCTTCTGATGTGATACTGATAATTCTTTATCCAATACATTTTCACCAGTAGGGACCAACCTCAGAATACAGTGTAAATATGAATTTATTTCATATGGACATGATATTTGAAGGCTTTTGAGGAGGCAATTGATTTTCAGGTTTTGTAACCCCCTCATACCTGGATGACAGAAGGAATGAGAAGTAGAATCAAAAGCAGGGGCATTTAAACGAGAAGGCAGAGGAAGGGAGCTGCTGGTATAAATTGGGTAGTTACAGGAAGAGGCGTGCGTGAGGTGTGATCCTGCTCTCAACCTTAAAACAACTATAAACTATAGGCTTACTGGCACAGACAGTGCATATGTTCTGTTTTATCTCATCAGCAGTGATAGCATCGTTTTATTAGGTACATGCTGTACCTTGAACCAGCTGCTTTGGCAATTGTAGCGGTTGCTTTCCGTTCTTCTGGAACCAAGCTTGCCACTTTCCTCGTCATACCAGGAATTTTAATTACAGCATTTTGGCCATTGACAATGTTCTATTTTTGAAACCATTCTGCGTTACCATATGTTGTTCTGATCACGTGACAATGAACATTTAGTAAAAAGAGCAGACAATGAAATGAGAAAGGTATTAACCATCTCTATCAACTTGAAACAATCATGATCATCATGTACAGTATGTTTTTTATTTATTTACTTTTCTGGTACATTTATTATATAGTATATGCATTTACCTTTACCATAGAAGTTATGTTGAGTTTTCCATTATTCAAACCTCACAGTGATTTTGACAGCTAAAGGTTGTACAAAAGTACATGCCATTTTGAGCAAAAGCTGTGTGCAATTTTCAAACATCTCAGTCGCCCTTGAGGAAGCAGGGTTGTTATTCCAGATTGGAGCAGCGGTAAATGCTGACCCAACATGAAGCTGATTGGCTTTTGTGTCAGGTGGGGCATCTGGGGCGGCAACTAGCAATGAATGCTAAATTGATATTCACAAGCAGTCATCAGTGAGACCAAGGGGTGCACCGATCACAGCCCTCATACCAAGTTTCATTTGCAGAGGCGAGCTGCAGACCGGGCAAACATGTGTGCTATGGCAAGCAACTACAAAGACTTGCACAAAACCTCCTTTATCCTGTTCAGAGAGTGATGGCTTCATTTTATATCAGAGTTTGTCAAAGCAAAAGCAAAGCCGTATTATCTTTAGTCCTGCTGCCTTCACCTCCTGCTATGAAAACCTGCTCTAAAATGCATTAATGTTATACAGGCGAAAAGCATCAAAATATAGACTAGCAAAATGTGTGAAGCAAAGTAAAGATATGAATATGACAGAGCACCATTTATACCCACACTCATTAAAACAGTCACCCGTTTAAAGGTAATATATGTAAAATCAACTTTTATGAGCTTCTCAAAATGGCTTTCCCTCTTGAATAACTTGCTCAAAGTTTGATTTTGATTTATGCATGTTTGAGTAATCATGTTTTGTCATGTAGTTTAGGCTTGAGTAATGGGAAACTCCCTTGTCAGGTGTGTTGTACAGTGTCAACAGTTTTAGCAGTGGTGACAGAAGTGGAGAGGTGGACCCTGTTGTCTCTCTCTCTCATGTGATTGTGTATGAATGGAGTCATTACACATGCCCAGTGTGTCTCTAATGAGAAGTTTAATGAGAGTCTTTCCATAGAGCAGGACCAGGCCGAGCCCTCAGATGGATTATAAAATCTTCCATTTCCTCTCGCAGTGTGGGGCGGGTTTCATTATTGCACAGCACGGGCACACACAGAATCCTCTATTATCCTCCGCTCCGCAGCTGTGTCTCCGAGTTGTCACAACACAACCGAGATGGGAGCAAAACACATTATATATTAATCATTGGATGTACTGTACTATATAATGCATCATTAAAAGCACAGGGTATTTTGAAGAGCCAGTTAAAAAAAAGCTATATTACCTACTGTGGGTCATCAAACTCATATCAAACTCATATATAGCTCCCATTTCTTAAACTTGCCCTGATTTAGTTTTGCATTGAGCTCACTTTCTGGATGTAGACTTGGTTTGGTCCTGTTATAGTCCAGGTTTAGTTCTGGGTTTAGTCCAATTTTGAGGTGTGGGTGCTCTGTGAACATCCTGTATTTCTAAAGTCTTGTTTCTATGTTTTTTTGAGTGGATGTAATCATGGTTTTGTCCACTTTTACTGTCTGGTTTGTTGTCGTGAGTAAAGTGTAGACTAGTAGGTCTACATTTTACATTAAAGTGAAATTGTTTTTTTTTTTACTGTAGTTGAACAAAACGTGTATTACTGAATCACATCCTTTACTGTTGCTTCATCAAAACACCGAGGCAGATTGTTCTTTATATATTTACAAAACCTGCATGTCTCTGCACATATAGAGTATACGTGTAGAACCGTATATTGCAGTGTGTTCATCTCTTCCTCGTGCACTACAAAGAAGGAGGTGATCATTTCTCTGATGAGTTGTTGTAAAAAACAGTAAGGTCTGCCATCTGTATCATCACCAGTGGGAGGTGGTATGCAGCGTGGGAGAAGAATAATAGATATTCAGGTCCCTTTGGGTCCCGGACAGAATAAGGAAAGGTGTTAATGTTCTTGGATTTGCAGAAAGATATGTGTTGATAGTTTGATATTGTGGATCAAGTCAAATTCCAGCATTGTCTTGTCTTTATTGGTAACCTTTAGAAGGTGTGAGAGAAGTAGAAGGTAGGGATGTGTATCCCAGTACTTACAGGATACTCTTTGTTTGGTTGTTGTTTGTTGTTTAAGTCCTTGATATGGAACACATACTTGGAAGTTCTAAAATCTAGGGGCTTATTCCATCCATTGGTCTAACATAACACAGTGTCACTGCTCCTGTATACTACTGCAAAATAGGCAGGTTTTAAAGGACATAAGTTACCCTCCAAGTATTTCCTAATTTACTAGATAAAGGGCTACCACAAATGCCTATTACTTTGACAGACAGTGCTAATCACTACCAATAACTAGAGATAGGCTATATATCAGGTTGGTTGATATTTGGTCTATCAGCCTTAAATCTCCAGCACAGGCCGAGATGTTGTTGTGGTCAATCTGCTGCCTGAAAATTACATTCAGGTTTATTTTAACACTTTAATACAAATAGATAACTGCTCAAAACTTAATTACACTGCTCTCTTATAGATCTGTGGTATAAAAGGGCTGTGAGTGAGTTTGTAGTGAATTTAAATGACATAATTTGAGGAAAATAATAGAAATCAGTCATCAGTTGCTCTGGATTCTAAACGATCAGTATTGTCATCGGCCACAAAAAAAACAAAACAAAAAAACCCCCAAAACATTGGTCAATCTCTACCAATAACCATGAATGAACTTTATATCTGTCTATCTACTATCTATAACTTTCTATGAGGAAAAACATCAGCATCAACAAGTCTTTTATCATTCATGTGTGCTGACTGCCTATTAACTTTCTAGTTCTGACTCAGGACCCTCCAGGAATAAACAATACAAGAAAAAAGTCCCCTGCCTATAATGTATCTTACTTTTGCCATATTTATTTTTGTAGAGTTGCCTGTGTGCATTTGAATGGAACACAGGTTTACCACAAATGGGACACAATTGCCCAAAATGAGCCCAAAATGATCCTTTCTAAGGTGACCAGAGAAACATTGCCACTGGCCAAGTCATAGATAAGTGGGCCAAACCTTCAAGCATTATACTAAGAGCTATTAGAGGAGAGCCTCTATACACTGTAACTGCTCTGTGTCTGCGTATCTCCCTGGCACACAGTGAAACCAACCCAGGAGTCAAAGAGGGAATAATTCTTTAATTTGAGCTGGCAGGATTTCCGTGGCCTGTCAAGTCAGCTTTATGAGCCCAGAAGAGATATTCCTGTTTGGGAAAACAAAGCTCTCACAAACCTTAATGCCTGCCTTGGTTCCCTAGACTGTTATTACGATTGGCAAAATAGAGCAGCAGAGCCAGGGGCAGGCGCATTTCCACTGCCGCACTGTGTGTTTGTGTATATGGGCTTAGGAAGGGACTCCTTATTTTTCTCATTATAAGTGCGTTAAGTGAGTGTGTTTTCATTAGGATTCACACAGGTCACAGCAGGGCCATATACAGATGTTTCCATGTATGTAATATTTCACCCTGAATCATTAGTTTGCATGTTTATACAAGTGTTTCTCTGTGTGTGCATCTTCATATTGACTTAACTGGTCATGGGGCTCCGGGCTGGAGCTCATCTACACAGATAAAAGATGATTATTTGGGAGTATCAGACATCTTTGCCTCAGGCTTGTTTGATAAAGCCAGGCCTGTGTCCAGACCAATGAACGCAGTTAGAGATAACATAACTAATGATGAGAGAATACATCTTGTCCTGATCCTTAATGTTTTCATATTTTTTAACAGAAAGCTATGTCTTCTAGTGCCACATTACTTTGTTTCATATCTTCTTATCGCTCATAACATTCAATGGTATTCTGCTTCATGGCGTTCGACCTCGACACCAAGGAGATTGTATTTATGAGTCATTATATATGGATGTCCATATGCTTGTGTATAGTATGCTAATTTCATCTTCTGTTGTTTATTCATCTTGAAGACTGTATCTTTCATGTATATTATTCATAGAGCTTACTCCAGATTCCAAATAAATACAGAATGGACTGTAGTATTATTATGTATTATTGTCTCATACATGTTTGGTTCATGAAGTTCATGAGAAGCGGCATGGCAGACTATTGCTTTTCCATATTTCATTGTAGTATGCTTTATCTTTTCCATTACATTTCAGTCTCCCAAATGGTTCCATCCCATACGCACACAAACCATTAAAATCCATAAAGTTTAAACTATGGAAATTAGAAATCCTCAGCTACATAACTGAAACAAATCACCTAATTTACATCACATGTATATTCATAAAGCCTTTTCTTAGCACACTTTAGAATCATATATTATGTATTCTGACAGCACCAACACATAGATCTAAGCAAAACACTGTTGTTGCCTATAACATGTTTTTGTTTTCCCATTGGTGCCATGTGAATGTCTCCTGTGAGTTTGCATCATATGCAATACAAAAGGATAGCACAGTTACATAGTTCACCATCTGATTTGACTTTTGTACAGGACGGGGTTACCACTAAAAGTCAGCGGAAAGGAGAGAGGCGGACAGTCTAAAATGGGTCATAAAAGACACTTTCAGATTCTTAATACTATTCTCTGGACCCTCAGTTCACTTGTGTCTCGACAGGCTGCATGATGAATGGGGGTGCACAGGAAGACCAGGCTTGATACAATGGTCCCACTGCCACTAGAGACAACAGTAAATCAATTGTAAAACCTCCAGAGAAGTCATCAGTGCGCAGAAACTTAACCTGAAATATTCACATGTCACAAATTGGTCCACCCCACTGCTCCTAGTCTGCATATGTCTTTAGCAAATAACTGTTTAGATGAAAGGATTCACCTAACCTAGTCTCTGAACCCTGCTGTATTCTGTGAGGTTTGAGATTTAATTAACACCTTCAGGCTGTGTGAGCCTTTACACCATGTGCTGATAACAGCCAGCTCTGCTCCCATTGGGATTTTTAAGCTATTTTTACATCTATTAATAGTCCCGTGTATGTGCTGGACACACTGATCAGAGATTCTTCAGCTGAACTTTGATCGTAACATCAGAGGAGCTCCTATAACTCAGGAGGATCCCTTTGCCTCTGAGGCTAAAGTAAGCTGTTAATTCTACATAATTGTTTTATCCACAGGAATAAGCTGGAACTTGAACAACATGAAATGTTGGAGGCTGGTGCCAAAACTGATATGAGAGGGACAGAATATTGACGCTATAAATAACACCACAGTGTTCAGCCTGTCACTGCTATAGTTAAAGATGTTTTCATATTAACTTACAATAACGTATTACAAAAACTCTGCAGAAATGTTCTAATCACTAATGATAAAAAACTCAATAAGCAATACTGAGGCACACACACAATATTTATATATTAAAGTTTCTTCTGGACAATATGCATGTGTATGTGTGTGCTCTCTAGTACAGACACTTTTCTACCATGGTACTCCAGACTTTTTTCCCCATATTTAAACTTGTCTGAAAAAATAAAATAAAATAAAACATAAATAATAATAATAATAATAATAATAATAATAAACTTGTAGTAAAGTTTTATAGAATTAATTGTAAATAAAACTGGCCAATAGGAGACATATCTAGAATTGTAGTTGAAATTAGTACAATATACAGCAGATGTTGAAATGCATTTAAGATGACAAACATAACAGACTATAGTAACATGTGGAATTACTGACCTCAGGGGTGTTTTTAGACACCCTGTCTTATTTGGTTAAATGTGTCTGTCCAAATATGAAATGAACATCATGTGTTTACTTGAGAACATTATGTCCCTGTCACTTTTGTTCTCAACACTGAATATCTCATTTTTATTGGCACTTTGCAGTGATGATGCAGCACATCAATGAAGTGCACGGCTACATCCCTGCACGCTCAGTGAAAATAATAACATTAGTAGGCTGGAGAAATAAGGAATTTGCAAGGCAATTAGCACTAATGATCTTTTTTATGCCGTGGTGATTAAGCAGCATGTGCTCTGTGTTGCCATGTTCCAGTGGGATGTGAAAAGGCAAAATCCCCAGCTGTTACTGAAGCGTATATAAAATAATATTGTCTGTCTAATATTTGCCAGTTGTTACCAAGAAACCAATCAAATTAAATCTTTTAGTAAGACAGGAAGTGTAGACCACCTTCTTCTGATGAGAACCTTTTGTTGTCTCTTCTACTTAATCCTGTGTTGTGAATAACTTTGAGAGACATTATCATAATCATCACTATTTAATTAAATCCACAGAGTATTGAATAAATGTTTCATAAACAGTAGATGCATTCAGGGACCTTATCAAAGTAAATTTTTCGCTTTTGTAACATTCAAATGGATTTTAAACGCTAGTAAACACAGGAGATTCAGGTGGTCTATTATAAAGGTCTGTGTTTATATGCATGGACCTGGCAGATGCATCTTAACAACATAACATATTTAACACCATCCAAGTTCAAGTGCTGTTTTTGGACTAACATACTAATACCAAACTGATTATTGCAAATGAGGGAGGCCTGAGCCTGTCAACACTAAGAAATATTTATTCATGCAGTATGAGTCCATTCTCCTTCAGACACTGTGTGAAGTGTACCGTGTGAACTCTTTGTCACAAAACACTCCATTGAGCAGGTTTCTTTGCTTGAATGGGAAACATTGGGGCGAAAAAGTTATTAACTGCTATTAATATGTATCTAACCTATTCAAATTATTATGAGATTCTACCTTCACTTTTAATGCAAATTCGAGATTTTTATGTGAATTTATATCAACACACAATCTTGAATAAACAAACCAGAGAGACTGATTGTCAATACAGACATCTTTGAGGAAAAGAAAAACTAAAGTTTCAATTGCTCCTATATACATTATGTTTTTGTGGATGCACATATTCCCACCTGCAATCTAAAACCAATCATGAGCTGTGTGTTTGTGTTGCCGTGTGCACAGTGAATCAGACTAAGTCATTACAGCACACATGGTGCATATTGACATGTGATTGTGCCTAGAGCTCGTGTACAGCCAGTGCACAGGTGTGGCCTATCATCCACAGTATAAGCTTGTGGTGGCATTTGAAGGCCATTAATGCATGAGCAGGCATATAATCAAGCACACAGCTCAGGTGCTGCATCAACACAGATACTATCACTGCAGAAACATGCATAGGCACACTTCTCTAGCCGTACAAACACGGACAAATACATTTACTGACACTGGGATAGGCAAACAACAAACAAAGGCTGCAGTTGTATTGTGAGCTGTCATTACTTTATTATTAGACAAACAGTTTAAACCTCTCCCTATACTCTAATAGACCACTTTTTGACCTTTTATATGGCTCCATTTGAGGCGTCCCCTCAGTGGTCGTCACATTGAAGAACCTGTCTTACATGAGCCTTCCAGAATCCTGTATTTGCCCAGGCACAAAAAGTACACTAGCTTATTAGGTTGCATTGCATAGAGATAAGTATCATTTAAAAAACTCGAGCAAAGTACGACACCCATCACACAGTTGTCATTTAAATGCAAGTACATTTCTACATTTGATCTGAGGTCAGTTTTGCTACGGTCACCGCTTGTAATTACACAGATGTATTGAACCCCACTATGCCACTATGGGACTTATATAAGAAAAAATGAGTTAAAGGGGCGGGCTCCCCACAGGGGCACTGAGCACTGTTGCCCTGGTAATGGAAGAGGCTAATCGCTGGATGGGTTGCTAAGGTTTTCTGTGCAGTACGTGGGTATTATCTTGTTAAAGCAGTATTTTAAAGAGTAGACCCTGAGCCTGCCTTGGCTTAATTTCATGACTGGTCTCTTCAGTATAAGCAGAGGCTGGTCAATTCTTCCCCTAAACAGAGAGCCACTGGACAGTAAAGGCACATTTCTAATCACGCAGAAGACTAATTATAACTTATGTTCTATGAGCTGAGACTGAGAGTAACGTAATGTTTATTGACAGCTTGTTAGATTGAGATTCTCACTAATATTGTTTTGGGTCAAGAAACAAGAGGTTTAGCAGACAGTGGATCATCATTGCAATCTGAGTAGACAATAAAACGAATACTTTTAGTCACTTACATACTGAATAGTAAGAGATGAATGGGTGGGTTGACTATGACAAATGCAGCCTGCTTTATTACATTCTACTACAATTCTTGATTTAGAGCAAATGTGTGCGTTATTAGGATTTTTGGGCCCATTTAGCTCAGTTTGTTCAGCAGCCAGATGTATAGAGCAGTGACGAACAGCCGGAAGCTCACATGACACTGTGCATATATAATGAGTACAGCATCAGATTTATATTCTGTTAGATGGTATGTTTTACTTTTTAAAGCATTTTTATTTTTAGTAGACAGGGCAATTTATGTTAATAATTGCAGTTTACTCAAATATGGATGAATATAATGGTCATGGTGTTTTAAATGAATGCACAGAATATTATAAAGAAACTTTTGGCGATAAAAAATTAACTGATACATTCAAGTAGAAACTTCAAATATAAAATGTGCAAACTTTGACTTTAGTACACTGCTATCAAGGCTCTATAGCTCCATAAAAGTGAAATTCATTTTGGATAACCCAAAATGTTGTAACTACTCGGATATAAAGGTTTCCGCATTATCACCACTACCATAATGATGAGGAGTAAAAGCATTACAACTGAAAGGTTCATTTTGAGCCTGTTAGTTAATCCCTGACTAACTAATAATATGATGGAAATGTGTCTTTGCTCTGTATTAAATTAGAAGCATAGAAATGAACGGTTGTGTAAGGAACATGTATTTGGCCCATGTTCTCCTGCTAATAGGGTTCACTTTTAGACATCCCTATCATTAGTGGGAGTAGCAGATTTAAGCTAGCGTGCGGTGGTTCAGGTCTGCATATGTAATCTCAAAATGTCCGTCTCTCTTCCTCTGCCTGCCTGCTTTTGGGATGATGAAAACCAAGCAGAACTTTTTAATAATTTCACCAGTGGGAAGGCTTTAATTAGTGGCATAAGTTGTCCAATTAGAAGCCACCAGGAGCTAGTGCGTCTGAGAGAGAGAAGTTGACACGCACTAATATTTTGAAACCTGGAAAGTGCAGGTTGAATTTACTACTGCACATCTTAAAAATGATTGGAAGCAAAATAGCTTGTTCTCAGAAAAGACCACCCATGGTCCACGAATGGGACATGCTTACCCACATGAATAAATCTGCAGTTTGACACAAGAATAACACTTGTCAGCAATAAACAGTTGGAAATCTTTTGAACTTTTTACCAAATAAAAGCTTAATATATTTACACTTATTCACTTTTTAACTAATTGATAAATTCACAGCCTTGATGCCCTTAAGGTCACATATAAAAAGATGGTGATGATGAAAATAATACTTAGAGGTGTCCTGGAGCAGTTCTAAGAACATAATGTCTAGACAAGCTTAGAATGAATGAATAAAAATAATAATCTTTTCACTGAAGGACTTGAGATGGCAGGTTTGGACCGTAGGAGACAATTAATTCCATGAATTTAATTGTTGAATGCATAATATCAACGTGCTTTCATTTCATGGCTTACCTATTAATGTTGTCTCTATGCTCAAATTTCAAACTTGATTTCACCACAAAGGAAAAGGCTTAATATTAGACATTTGAATAGCACAAGAGTCATGGTAAAATATGACATGTCCCCAATTATATCTCTCAGGCCAGAATCCTTTCTCTTTGTGGGTCTACTGGGCTGCACAAAAATATATATAGTGATTTTTCTGACAAGTATTGTGAATTCCAAACATAGCCTATACTCTCGTAAATGTATTTACTGCATCTACAAATATTCTTGCCCACATGATTTCTTTCTCGATGTAAGATTATCTGGTTCAATCGACACAGCTGGGATTTAAAAGATCTAGTTTGGTGCTATGTGACTTGGACATGAACAATGCTTTTAATTAGGTCTGCTTCTAAAAATTGTATTTATTATGATTTGTTTGATTTTTTTTTTTTACCAGATGACTTACTTGTTTGAATACATATTGCAATTTTTGGTCTCTTGATTTCTGAAATACTATAGCAGTACCACATACCGTTACTTTCATGAATTTTTCATTTTGACTTTTTTATGTTGTAAGTTGAACCTCTGCTAGACAAGGCTTAACCAGAACTCTGACTTACAAAAATAACCTATGTGGCTACATCTATAGCCAACCAGCCATATGGATTTCCTGAATTCAAGTGGAAATAGCTTATTGACTGTTCCTAACCATCCTTGTTTAGCCACTGATGGGTGTAATAAAGCTGGTTGATTCTGCTTCTTTCTCTGCTTATATGTCCGTTTTGTGTTCTCCAGGGCGATGATGTCCTTACTGTGATCAAAATGAAAGCACAGTGGCCCGCTTGGCAACCCCTGAATGTGTAAGTACCCCTCATATCATGCTGCTTTAAATTGGTATGAGCAGTTAAAACAGTACCACCGCAAAGGTGAGGTGCTTTTATATGTTTACTTATTCGGATTTGCAAGTCTTATTTTGGGATTGTGTAAGAACAGTAAACAAAAAAACACTTTTGGTGAATAAATAGCTTGGATATATTAATAACAACATGGAACCTTTCGGAGGAACATCTAAAGTACATAGCACCCTCTCACCCCAAAGACTAACTTCAAAATGCTGATGGTACTTTCAATATATAACATTTAATCTCTTATTCATGAGAAAAACAAGAGGCATGTTGGCTCATTTCCCACAGAACAACTTCAGTGCACTATAGCCTTGCATAGTAATATTTTCCTAACCAAGGTCTCAGTGAGGGCCATGACTTTAAGCTCCACTTTGTAATTGAAATGCCTGACCAGCCCCTGCTTTGTTCTCACATTACGTCGCTACTAAATGCAAAACTCCCACAGAATATATGGATATGGGAAATTGTGGTTTGGATACCGAATGCAGGAAAGAAGGGATGGATGCAGGAAAGAAGAGATGGATAATTTGGATAACTACACTACAGGATAAACATTTATTTTTTTAGTTCTTGGTAATGATGTTCTAAATCTCATCACTAATGATTGTGAAAAAACAACACTGAAAATTAGACTTTTGATTAGTGGTTAGAATTGTGCTGTCATCTGGCTTATCTTAGTATTATAAATGAAATTCTTTTATTGCTGTGCAGATGTTGTGTAAATATGTCATAATTTAACACAAATCAGAGTGTTTTTCTGGTTAATATCTAAGAGAGGTTACAATTAATCAACACATTTTCCATGACGTCTAACTTATAGGGCCCATATTACACTATTTTCTGATAGATGTTATAATGTTGTTTCCTCATAACCCCCCCCCCCCCACCCCCCCCC
>KN474388.1:24605-38164 GCA_000787095.1 Periophthalmodon schlosseri
CCCCCCCAAAAAACCCACGTGTTTCATTCACACATGTTAAACACACAAATCCTGCATATTTAGAGTTCTTCTCTCAAACAGAAAATACTCTGTTCCACCTCGTGACATCATGTGGTAATCAAGGAAGTGCTCCACTGTGTTTTTAAACTTCATACAACTTCACTAGAATCATTTGAATCATTGCAGCCCTGGAATTGCCAATATCCACTGAACTAAAGGTAAAAGGAGCTGTTAACTTGAAAACTACCACTACATGACATCACAAGGTGGAACAGAGCATTTTGAGCTTTGGAGATTGTGGACAATATACAAATGTAATACACTGCTTACTTGCCTCTGCACCAGAAACCAACAAGATATAGATTGACTAATAATAGCGGGTTACTCAAACATGTGTAAATGAAACAAAACACAACTCCAGGTATGTTTTTGATAAGGTAACAACATTATAACATGGCTAAAACCTCACAAGAGTCAGTTGTGCAGGACCTTTAAACATATTTAGGTTTAAAATGTACCTTTAAAAACTTGCCTTTTTAACAAAAGTCTGCTATTCTTTTAGGGCCCCCAACATCATCATACACTGAATATGGGAGCGAAACCTAAGTGCTAATAATAAACTATAATATAAACCTGTATAAATCATTTTCCACATTAGACAGTGACTTTCATGGCATTTAAATTACCTTAATGTCAGAGGCTGCCCACACACAAAGTGGCTGCTAGACTGGTGAGTTTTACATGTCAGACTTTTCTGTTTTGCACTTAAGAAAAGGTCTCAAAGATTTGTCATATTGAAAGAATTCACCAGAGAACAAATGTCACAGACTTAATATATGAAGTTAAGTTATTTTTCCCCACAGACCTTTTGTGGATCAGGCCATTCTCATTTGTCTTAGTTATCTTTGTTCGACCTCACATATAAAACAGCTATAGTTTGTTCTCTACATTCAGCCACACTGTTGTCTCGTTAATAAGGACGCCCTTTGCTGGTCTCTGGGTTCCTTTGATTAGCAGACAGAAGTGCTGTTTGTCACTGGCACCAAATTGAGAGGTGTTTGATGAGAGAAAGCTGCTAATGAGCCAAGATTTATTTTGGGATTTTCTGAATTCACAACTCTTTGTATGGGAACACTTTTATAGTACAGTGTGATTCTGCAGAAAGCATGCATTTTATGTCCATGCACTTTCTGAGGAACCAGTCAACATCAAATCAAATAGATGCCTACATTTTTATTGTATGCCATTGCATATTAGCCCTTAAAATTGAATAGCTCTAGTGTGATTATTTGGTATTGAAAAATCTAAGTAATACAAAGATTAATATTTCTCTAGCTTGTTCCTGGCATTTTAATGTGAAGCACAGGTGGCTGGCTGAGATGAACCCTGCCCCCCTGTTTTATAAGAGGAGGAAGCTCAGGGAACTACAGCCAGACTGTGCACCCTTCACAAACATGTTATTTGACATTGTGGGTCTAAAGTCCCACTTGGCATTTTAAATGAGATTATGATGCTGATGAAAAACATGTGTTTATCATCATGTTTCAGGTACTTTTAATAAAAAAAAATAAAAAGACCTTGAACAACATCCACTCTTATAGTGAGCGGAGTCGCCTCCACAGATCTAACCTGTAGCTTGGCCTGGTGCTGTCACCTGCTGTGGAATATTTAGAGCAATTAAAATTTGTTGTAGTAGTGATGACCTAAAAATGTTTCATGCTTGGTTTCAGCACAAATAATTAACACATAAGTATAAAAGGGTCTAAAACAAAATCTTAAACCTTGCCTAGGTTGCCTGCATTACAAAGTAGGATCAAATTCTTCCTGTTTGTCCCTTAGACGAGCTGCCCCCTCTGCTGAGTTCTCGGTGGATCGGACGCGACACCTCATGTCCTTCTTGACCATGCTGGGCCCCAGTCCGGACTGGAACGTGGGCCTGTCTGCAGAGGACCTCTGCACCAAAGACTGCGGCTGGGTGCAGAAGGTGGTCCAGGATCTGATTCCATGGGATGCAGGCACGGATAGTGGGGTCACATATGAGGTCAGGCTACTTTCCTTTGGAGTTGGTCTTCGGGTTAACTGTTTGGATTTACTCCTATTGAGTATTTACTCCAATTAAGATAATACTCATTTACAGATATAAATGAAAAGAAAAATCACAACAAAGGCAAGTACATGTAGTTGGGTATGTATTTCATTTTGCAACTAAAGGTTCCTGGTCTGACTGGAAAGTCCCTGCCTTGGAGTTGGAGCTAAAAATCGCCCCAACTGTGGCCCCAGTCTATAGTTCCTCCTCTGTGCAAAAGTTTGTCCAAACAGGGCTAATATCTATAACTGTGGATATGCCACATAAATAAAATTTGCACTTAACTACCTGGTCTCAGCTGTGATGTAAAGACTATAAAATAGTGGTTTGTTTACATTCCATACTTTGTATTTTTATTTATACAATTAAACTTGCTACCCAGTGAAAATGTATCGACATTTTGACACAGCTCAGACTCAGTGTGCTCTACCCTCTGAGTAACCCCTCTCCTCACACCTCTCTGCAGCTGGCTGTTCACACTCACAGTCTGACCTGTCATCAGACCTCTGTCTCTGCACATGCTCTCACTCTCCCCTTCATTGTCATCACCATACTCTATTCTGCTCAGCACTGCCCTTCTGCCATTGCCATACCTCTCATTTGATCATTTCCATTTGACACACACAAGCAATGTATTCTCCCTAAACCTGAACTCCTCACCAAACTTTAAATAAGCTTTAAATGAAGTCCACAAAATAGCTTAGTCCAGGTGTGTGTTTGACTAGACCCCTGGTGGGCTAGGTTAAAGCAGTAAAAGTCTTCAGCTGTCACATTATTATCTTACCGTTTTCCACTAATAGGCAGCAGGGGCTGTTGCAGAGGCTGCAGTAGACACAGTCATTAAGCCTCCATTAAAGAGTAAAGTCTTTATGTCTTAATTAATCAGAGTTCTATCCTCCCCTCTGCCCCTCCCTCACAATCACTGACCTCCTGTCCCGTGATCTCAGTGGACATGGAGACTGGACTGTGTAGCTCAGACAGCCTGTGGCAGTGCTGTTCTATCAGCCCCATGCTGGGAGACCTTTATTGTTGACAATTAAGCCTCTACCATAAAAAAACAGAGCGCTCTCACTCAGCAGTATACTGCGTGACCCGTCCTTTCTCTGACTTTTGTGCTTTGTTCAACTTTGTCCAGTCACTTTGGCTGGCAGTGTGTTATTTTGGTAATCCCAACATTTCACTGTGTTTATCTGTTGTTTTAGTCTCCCAACAAGCCTACTGCGCCTCAGGACAAGATTCGTCCTCTGACCAGCCTCGATCATCCACAAAGCCCTTTCTATGATCCTGAGGGGGGCGCAATCACTCCTGTGGCAAGAGTGGTAGTGGAAAGAATAGCCAGAAAGGTCTGTTACCATTTCTACAATTACAAAAAGGATAATAATAATAATAATAGTGATAATAATAATAATAATAAGTAACAAAATTTGAAAACATTTATAGGCACTCAAGGACATTGTATCAGATTATAGGTGGATATGCAGATATGTGAAAATATGTAGATTTTTGTCCATATGCTGTCTGCAGCATATATCCACATATGCGCTGATTCTAAAACATATTCTACCACTGTATGCACATCATTTAATGGGATTGTACCAACAAGAGGCCAGAGTCCATCCAAATAAATATATCAACAGCTCTACAGGTCTGTAGTGGCCTCTGGTGGTAGAGAACAAGAATTACATGTTACACAATAACCAAGAGTTTCTCAAAAAGCTATTTCAATAAAAATACATATCTTACTCATGAAAAAATGTGTGTGCACAGGGTGAACAGTGTAACATTGTACCAGACAATGTGGACGACATTGTGGCAGATATCGCCCAGGAGGAAAAAGAAGAAGGTGATTATTCATTGTATATTGTGTATATGTTTTATATTGTGTATATGAAAGTCTGTCAGTGATTTGTTACATGTACATTTGTCACATATATCACATTTGCTTTGGCAGATGACACTCCTGAAACGTGTATTTACTCAAACTGGTCTCCATGGTCAGCATGTAGTTCAGCCACATGTGAGAAGGGGAAGAGGATGAGGCAGAGGATGCTGAAGGCCCAGCTGGACCGCAGTGTGCCCTGTCCACATACACAGGACTTTGAGCCCTGTATGGGCCCTGGGTGTAGTGATGAAGGTATATACACTTTAGATTCTTTTCTTTTTGACTCTTTGACATAATTAAATATATCTGCATATATGTTACAAGACTCTATTTCAAAATATTTTATTGTTTTTTACTTCTGAAAGAGAAACTAATAAACAGTACATTTATAACATTAGTCTCCCTTTGAGTTTGCTTTGTTTAAGCAAGGGCTGTCAGTTAGTCATTGCACTGTAAACACAGTAATTATATGTTTGTATTTGGGCCATTGTCAACAGAGACTAGATGAGCTGACAAAGATGTTTTCCTTTGAATGTGTATGCCTGAGCCTCTCCCTGCTTGCAGATGCCTCCACCTGTATGATGTCGGAGTGGATCAGCTGGTCTCCGTGCAGCCTGTCCTGTGGCATGGGCACTCGGTCGCGGGAGCGTTATGTGAAACAGTTTCCAGAAGATGGTTCAGTTTGCACTCTTCCCACTGAGGAGACGGAGAACTGTGTGGTCAATGAGGAATGCTGTGAGTTCAGGCATTTAGTCACACAAAGTGCATTGTTGTAATGAAAAGATAACAGTCATGTTACTTCTCTGATACTTTTAGCTCCGAGCAGTTGCCTGGTGACCGAGTGGGGTGAATGGGACCCATGCAGCGCCACCTGTGGTCATGGGATGAGGCGCAGGGAGCGTTTTGTCACACTAAATCCTGCAGACGGCACTATATGTGACACTGAGCTGCTGGAGAGGGAGAAGTGCATGATGCCTGAGTGCCGTGAGTATAGCAGTATTTACAAACAACACATCGACACTTCTAGACTCATCTAGACAAGTGCTTCTCAAACGTATGTCAATGTATTTTTGAAAAATAAAAACCTGCAAATGCAAGACAGATTCAAGTTTAATGCTATAGGGTGGAGCATTCCAGACAAAGCAAATAAGTGTTAGTATTGTAGTGCACCTTTAAGCAAATATTACACATATTACACATACAGCTTGAGAAGCACTGATCTAGACAATTGTTTGGAGAATAAGAATACTGCAGTCAGACAGACCGTTGCCCAGCATGAGTCTGCAGTTTAATTAATGACAAACACAGCGACTCAAACGCTACCAAATGTTATGAGTATTTCCTAATCCAATTATCACCAACGTAGTGCTAATGACTGCTCTGTACAGACACCATCCCCTGCCTGCTGTCTCCCTGGTCGGAGTGGAGCGACTGCAGTGTGACATGTGGGAAGGGCCAGAGGACTCGGCAGCGCATGCTCAAGTCTCCTGTGGAGCTGGGGGACTGCACCGAGGAACTGGAGCAGGTGGAGAAGTGCATGCTCCCAGAGTGTCGTAAGTGAAAAACATGTCTGCTCACATCCATCTCTGTCCAACTCACTGTTTGGACCATTTTCTTATTGTCAAAGAAATACATTGTGGTTCTTGATCATGCAATTCAGGCTTCAAACTGCATGGCATTAGCGAGAAAAATAGAAAACAGTGCTCTTCTCAAACAAGTGATACAAGTGAATACATGTACTGTAATAGGACTGTGAAACTACATACATTACACAATATATTGTAATGCAGATATTCTGTATTCTGTAACTAAATACATTTTCAAAGCATTCTTTTCAACACTGTTCACAAACAAAAAACAACAACAACAACAACACTGTCTTTTCAGCCATTGACTGCATCATGACAGAGTGGAGCGAGTGGTCGGAGTGTAACAAGTCATGTGGAAAGGGGCACACCATCAGGACTCGGATGGTCATCATGGAGCCACAGTTTGGGGGGAACGCCTGCCCTGAGATCATTCAGAGAAAGAAGTGTAAGGTCCGGAAGTGCACCCGCGGACAGGCCAACAGCGACGAGAGGAAGAGACGGAGAGAACAGCGAGAGAAGAGGAGGAGCAAGCAAGGCCGCTCTGAGGGTGCAGCTGAACACCCAGGTCTGTTCAGGACTACTTCTTTTTTCTTTGTTTTTTAGACCATTGTTGACTGATAGAATCATAATCACATACAGAATTTTAAGTTGCCGTAATGTTGAACCTACGGAGATTTTAAGATGCTGAGTACTAAACATCACCCAAACATCATCAAAAAGTGACATTATATAGTGATAAATCAATTTACTATTTGCTCCTGAGCTCTGTACATTGCACAACTGACTGTTCAAAACTTGGTTCTTTCAAATAATTATAAATTGTAATTAAACAAGTTCTAGATAACAAAAAGTTGTTTTTTTTAAAATGTTCTATAGGATGCAGAATGAGGCCATGGTCAAGTTGGACAGAATGCACCAAACTTTGTGGTGGAGGTATCCAAGAGCGGCTGATGACGGTAAAACAGAAGTCCAAGAGCGCTCAGCTGTCCAGCTGCAAGGACAGGAAGGAGATCCGGGCCTGCAACGTGCACCCATGCTAGGATGGGGCACACAAGGACTACAGATGTGAGGGGACAGAGCCCAGCAATACTGACACACCGTCATACATGTGCTCAATGCAAGACTGAGCAGGGATGTACTGCAAAATAATACACCCAAATATAAATCTGTGTGAGACGAGGCTGTATTGGAGGTCCATAGGAATCAGGTTTAAACAGAAAAACAGGTCCCGCCCATGCTCAAAGCCGTGATACACAGACAGCAATGTTCCACTCTGCCATATATAAAAAGCATACACTGTCTTATATGACATCTTTGTAAGTTACATCCCAAACCTAAAGCACAGGTGCAGAGCCATTCCAGGATTTTCTATGCTTTGTTTCTAGAACAAAGAAAGCCAGGCAACTTTTTCTCCAGCTGTAATGTTGTACATATAAGCACCACAAGTGATGTATCTGTATGATTTCTGGCATTACTAGTTTGTGCAGTTTTTTTTTTTTTTTATATATAAGAATGTGTCCCAAGATTCTTACCAAAGTCTTGTGTAGCTGTTTCCTAGATGTCCCCACTTTCTTCTCTGTTGCTGTAACATATTAATATTTTGGAATAATATCACCTTTACAATAAAAGTAAATGTGACAACTTTTCTTCCAACTGCTATTTATTTATTCTAGTCAAGCATACCGGCATGCAAGCATATATATAGGCAAGGGAATATCTTCTTCCCAGTGAGGTGCTGGATGTAGGGCAAGTAAAGATTTTTAATGATCTGGAAGATGTAATAGTGGCAGATGGCCACTAGATGGGGATAAAGCATGGTCTTTGCTACATTTCATTCTTGGCAAACGAATCATCTATCTAAATATACATTTTAATGATGAATCTAAATACATCACACAATTATTATTATACACACATAAATGCTCTCACGTGTTACATGGGATACAATGGGCATGCTTCATCCCTTCATCTTGATGACTTTTCTTCAGCTTTTAACCAAATAATGTAACATATAACATTCATATTTTTAGGTTGAACTGTAAGTTTGTGGTGTGAACTATGCCCCTGTCTGCGCACATCTGGGTGGGTGTAGTGGGTGGGGGATGGGCAGATGTCATACCTGCTTCATGGTGTTACTCCAGGGACAGAGGTGAAAAATTCAATACACATCACAATGCTACTCGTGTTTCCATGCCAACACATGCACACAAGGGGCAAGCCTACACACTTAACAGGCTCAGGTTGCATACAAAGTTAATTGTTTTGGACAATGCTGATGTATCAAGATTGGACAGGACATGCTGGTTTGAAAAATAAAAGACATCCGCTTTTAGCTTAGAATAGCTTCAGTGAGGACTTGTGTCATACACTAATGGTGTACAATAGGTTTATTTTATTGCTCCACCAGTAATGTCCATCCAGTAATGGTGTACAATTTTTTTTTTGTTTTTTTGTTTTTTGTTTTGTTTTTTTGTACCACCAGTGTCCATTCAGATATGAAGGTATTAACATGTCTGTGTGATGTTCTAATGACTTTCTCACTGGTCTGTCATGAATATTAATAGTATCATGCAGGTCAGTACAGACTATTTATGTAAAAACAGACTCTACAACCTACCATTTTGCACAATTTCTACATTTCTAAAACATGTCATATGTAGATTTAAAAAAGACAGTCAAGACAGCTCTTTTTGTCTGGCTACATAAGTCACAAGCTAGTCTACTCTTTGTGCCTGTGCCAGGCCTGGAACAATTGGAAAGGATTGCATCTCAGTCTATGATGAAAACCTCATAGAAATAAATATTTTGTGGTCACTGAAAAAAAAAAACATGGTTTCCAGGTACATAGTCATTGTGATCTTAAGAAAGCCATCCTCAGTATCTATTCCAAAACCACTGATTTTAAAGGGTTACAATGAGTTTTGAAGAACAAGTGCAACATGCTGCTCAGATTTGCCAATATTTGTCATTTGCATTACTGTAACTGAAATGATCATATTGTGGCAGTAGATTTCTAAATAGTGAATACAAGAGCAAATGGGATTGTTCTCAGTGATGGACAAAACATAAACCTATAATAATGAAGGAATATGCTAAGCCCCTAATGATGGCACATAATGATCTGCTGTGGCTATAATGTACATGCAGACAAAGCCACCTCATCAACAGAGCATGAAACACTGAGGCATAATGATGAAAACACATCTGCCAATGTTTTGTGCATGGTACATATCATAGACCTGGCCAAGCTGATTTAGCATCTGTCTAACAACGTGACAGGCTGTCATCTCATCTGCTGCACTCAACACTTTTACCAATTATTTATCACCAAAACACTTGTCTATTTAAGACTCTGTTTTTTTTCTTTCTTTTTGTCATTGGGTACTCTGCTTTGTGTAGTTACTCATGCATGAAAAGAGTCAAATTAGAATGACAAGGAAAGCATCTGAAGGGGATATCAGGGCTGCAGTGGTTGATTGACAGGAAAAGCACGCTCAATTTGAGCTTTTGTCGGATGAGACAAGCCTAATCTATTAATTGACACCAAATAATAAAACAATAGGACCAATCCATCCTGACACAGTACTGCACCTTCACGTAAGGCAGCTCAGCAGCCTGGACAGAGAGACAAAGGAAATACAGGGTTTCATAATCTAATCATTCTCAGTGTAAAAATCAATGAAACTACTACACTATAGCTAGAACATTTCTCTACAAATGTATAGAGTAGGCTATGGATGAATGGCCTGGCATAGTCTGTATGGTTTAGGACTGGGAACATTGTGCAGTCAGGTTCTGTAGTTTGTCTGTCTTCAACAATTAGGAGTATACAGAAAATCTGCCTCTCCAACTGTGTAACCCCAACTCCACCAGTAAAGTCTCATCATGAAGCTTTAACCTTACGCACTGATCATTTGAACAAGCAGTTTTTCATTCCTTACTTTACTCTCCTTTACTGGCGCTTGGAGAGGCTCTTCTCATTGAGAGCACAAGGCGATTTTCCTGCCATGTTGTCTTCCTGTTGCTGGGGAAACGCAGTTTGCAGGAATTCACAGCAGCAGTAATCTAAAATTGACTGTCATTCTGCAGCACTCATGTAAAGCTTGAGGAGATGGCTGCTACACCAAACGCTGATTTTAGGGGATTCAAGCGCTGATGCCAAATGATATACAGAATTGAGCTAAAAAAAACCAAAAAACAAAACAGGTTTTGTGAAACAGGTTGTGCAGTAGCAGTACAGGTTACAGGATATGATAAAGGTAAATTCTCTGTCTGAATCCGATAAATGTTTCATTTGTGATCAGACCTCATCTGCATCATATGCATAGATTTTCCCTTTTCCTTTTCAAAATGTTGAGCACTTGCCTTTTTGACATTATTCAATGATATATTAAAGTCACTGCTGGGCTGAATGAGTGTGTGTCACTACCAGTGTAAAAATTCAGCCTCAGTCTGCCGGTCATCATGCCCAATAAATGTCTTAAATCAGGCAAAGATCTTTGAAGGAGAAGCCTGTGATTTCTTAATGAAGCGGTTGGCCCACACTTAAACAGGAGAGACATGAGGCTGGAGAGCGTTCAGCTGAGGTTAACATCAGTGCAGTCTATAAAGTGAAAAGGCCCAGCTTGTTTAACATGAGGCTGCTCTTGTTTAAATGCCACAGTTAAGCAAAGCAAACAATACTACTTTCCTCCTCAGTCTAGGTTACTGTTTATTTTATATCACTCCCCAAATTATGCAAAACGTTTCATCTAAACGTGCTTACAATACAAAGAAGCTGTCTTTTAGTATAGCATGATTGGCCCTATGTATCCAGTAGTTCCTTTTAAAGAGAAAACTGGCATGCTTAAAAGAATTAGACTGAATAAAAAATAATAATTAAGAGCACATTATACAAATAATAACTTTTCTTGACCTTGGCTTAAATTACATTAAAACTGGAGGCGCAAAGTTAACCGTGGTGCATTGCATTAGATATAATTAAAAAAGTCTTAGTCTGGAAAATATCATGTGTTTACTGAGACACAATGGCAGCCATATCTTTTTACATCAGTAATTAACTCCTTTCTGCTTAGAAGCTTTTCTTTAAGGCCTTTCTCATAAGCCACTCTTAGTCTAATTAGCGTCTCTTGTTGTGAATGTTCCTCCCCTTCGCCTGCTGCTTGTGAATAGTGATTAGGTGGCTTGTTTGTTGTTTGCTGGTCTATCCATAGGTGGGTGTGCAAACTGCAAAACTGTGTGGTGGCTCAGAAAATATACTAAAATGTGTTTATTCCTCCTGCAGACCGGTTTGAGTTAAATAAAGACAGAGAAAATGAAAAGAACAGATAATTAGACACACTCAAACCCGGTTCCCTTTAGATTTCTGTGTTTATGGAATGTGATGTAATTTTTCACCACACAAGGATAAACACAGGACTGAGCTTTATCTGCTATGTCGATGGCTGAATACTACAATGTCATGGATAATTGGGGTAATTGTTTATGGATGAAAAAAGCCCAGATCTGGATTGTGAACAAAAGCGCATTATGTAATAGCCTTGAGCAGAATAATGACAATGAGAGATTAAAAAAAAAAAATCTGAATTACTAAATGGCAAACTTTGAGTTATCATACACTTATAACATGTCTTTCTTAGTTTACCTCTTCTCTACCAGTTTTTCCAATCTTGATCAAAGCCAGAAAACTGAAATTAACCCATGATGATTCCCTATCAGGCTAAGGCTTTTCTATGCAGTTTAAAAGTATTGTACAGTAAAAAAGACTCGTATGTCATTTCTGAAAGGTCAGTATTGGGCCAAGAAGCCAACAATCTTTTGGCATTGATGTTTGTGTAGAACCAACATTGATTCACTCATTTTGTGCAAATTGTAGCTTGAGAGCTGTGTTGTTTAGAATTGTGTTTATTATAGACCAAAGGATACTGAAAAGGCATATATACGGTGCATACATATTGTTTTAACATTTAATACGGGCTTGCAATACATGTCAGTTTATTCATAAAAGCCCTATACTGTAGCCTGTATTGATTTCCATGCCATAAGGAGAAGTCATGGGATCGATTGACTGTCACTCCCAAAGGATATTCTTCAGTGCCCGTAATGTAAATGCCTGCTGCACATTTATAGACATCTACACATTCGGCTCAGTGCTGTCACCCACATGCTATAGGTTTCTACTGGCATTTAGCTACTCCAACTGGTACTCCAACTCGGCACCTACACTCAAACTAAGAACACTGATACATGCTGCTAAACAAAACATAGTATTTGCTCAAAATGTTTGTTATGGGACCATTAGTGGATGAGAAGGATCACTTTGTTTCTGTAAATAAATGAGTCCCTGTGAATGTGTTCTATTGCATTTTAATATGTGCATCCTTCTTGTTGAATGAAAACAACACCTTTAATTGGCAGTTTGAAACTTCACACAATGACCCTTTATATTGTTTCATTTAAAAAGCCTAATACAGCTGTTTATGGATAAGGAAAAATCTGATTATGCACCAACATTCTCTTCAGAGTCATAGCCCAATTTGTGTACCATACGTCTCCGTTGTCTCGCCTGCCATGAAAGCAGATGTGGAATCAATATGTACATTTCACATCAGTCAGTACTGGCTGATCTATTGCTCTAAAAGATGATGAAGCAATATCCAGTAATGCTTTAGAACGTCACAGAAGTCACATTAGTGAACCATTTATTAATAAGCTTTAATTATCATCATTTACATTACAAAGACAAGCCCAAACCTTCCTAACCTTAACCAAACACAGACCCTACAGCAACATATACAACATATACATCATTTTAATATGCTATCCATCAATTGTATATTGTGGCTTTAAATGATTATCATTGTTGGCCCATGCTTTAGAAAAGAGTATTCTATATGACTTATGGAGAATCAGTGTTTCAGTTTTATGCAGCTAAAACCTGGAACAGCCTTCCTGAAGATGTGAGACAGGCCTCTACTTTAACAATGTTTAAATCCAGGCTCAAAACGGTTCTGTTTAGTTGTGTATGTGACTAAAAGGTTTTTATTCTGCACTCTTTTCTTTTAATGTTAATTTTATGATGATTATTTGTGATTATTTATGTTTTGATTTGTTAGTATTGTGATTTTAATGTCTTTCTTATCCTATAAAGCACTTTGAATTACTTTGTGTATAAATTGTGCTACACAGATAAACTTGCCTTGCCTTGCCTTATTATACACGTGCTCTTTTTGCTATTGGCTTATTTGAACAATTCTGAGGTATTTATAAGCCGTTTACAAATGTTTTTCATGTCTAACAAAGACAATGCTAATGCTTATTTATGCCATGTGAATAATTTACTAAGGAACCATATTTTAAAGTGATACCCGGTATTCAAATGAGAAATCACAACTACTTAACATATTGATGATTAAATGGTTCAAATCTTATCCACATTGAATGCTTTGAGATGCTTTTCCTGCCTGTTGGGCTGGAAACCTGTTGACTGCTCATATCCAGGAGCTGAGAGTAGGTGCCACCTCAAGCGTCACTGTGATCAATCCCCTACACCCAAGAATGGGAACGGACAGCCATAACCAAAAGACATAAGGGCTTGGAGGTACTTGCTGCATGGTTACCACAGCAACCGAGTCCGTGGGGGTGGGGTGCTCGGGGGGCAGTAGAAGAAGAAGATGGGGTTGAGGAGGGGTTGTGTCATCATCTCCAGCTTTCCAGATAGACTGCTGGTGCTGGAGGTGATGGTTTGGTGCAGCGGTTGAACTGATCTTCAACACATAAGAATTTCAATTTGGTTAGATATTAAAACTGATGGGATGGATGACACAGTGTCAGTAGATATGAGACTGGAACCTATTATACATGTTTGATTGGTGGACGTTTGTTATAATTCTAGAATTTTAGATGTATGAATGAATAAATACATTGATTCAAATAAGGAATGGGGTCATAACAAAATGGTGGTTACAGCTCTTAGTAAATAAAAAAAAAGTTAGTTTTTAAC